>JAESVK010062969.1:0-13296 GCA_017140935.1 Hamamelis virginiana
AGGAGTCTTGCTCTCGTGTGGATACGCTTTGGAGGTTTCATACGTTTGAAACTCGAAGGAAAGCTACACCGAAGAACACCATCAAGTAAGATTTAATTTGCTTTGATTATTTGTGTTTGTTTATTTACATGATCCGATGCTTGAATCGTTCTGGGAGGTTTTGTGAACATGGACTTATTTTAAACCGAAAAAGTTTTTGTTTTATCTATTCCGCTGCGAATCCATGTCTGTGGTTTTTCACAGAACCTTTCAGTTTTTAGAAGTGGTGCTAGCCTAATTGATCAATTTTACAAAACAAAGAATGGTCATATGACCAATTTTGGCACAACCGGGTCGATTGGCTAGCTTTTTACCAAAACCCTTGACCATGGTCAAGTATTTTTAACCCAAAAACATTCTAAAAATGTGAAGGATCAAAACACGGTAGTTTTGAGCCCTGAACCATCGAATTTGGATCAGATTTGACCAAAATCTGGCCAAAATATGAAAACCCTTGAATTTGGGGAAGAAAATATGGGAGGTCAGCTTGGTGACCGTCCTAGCTAGGACTGCCAACCGTCCAGCCCTTGGACGGTCACCAGCATGCTCGATCAGATTTTGCAAATTCGGAATGTTTGAAACTTTCCCACTTGTTTTGGCCGATTTAGTTCGTTTTTTTGGAATAAATTCGAACTTGGTTCAGCTTGCAAACCCTAGGAAGATTAATTCTAAGCCCTAGGATAGATTTTGGTGCATTAAATCCTAACCATTCAAGGTTTTAAACCCTAGCTCTATA
This sequence comes from Hamamelis virginiana, assembly GCA_017140935.1. NCBI lineage: Eukaryota > Viridiplantae > Streptophyta > Magnoliopsida > Saxifragales > Hamamelidaceae > Hamamelis > Hamamelis virginiana. The sequence continues at coordinate 776 of JAESVK010062969.1, forward strand.
TATGCTTCATTATAGAGTTAGAGAAAAAAAGAGGAAAAGAGAGGGAGAATTCTAGGGTTTTGAGACGGAGGCTACATATCTGGTCCTCCATTGTTACACCATTGCAGGGGTAAGAACTTAAGGCTAGGAGCTTTGAGAAAGGTAGCCAAGAAGGAGATCGAAGGGTAAATGCTTAACCATGGTCTTGTTCTTTGATTTTTTATATAAATCCTTCTTTTTTCTCCATTCTCATGTGTTCAAGATGTATAATATATTTTTTTAGTTGCTTGCATATGTTAGAATAATATTAGTTATTACATGAAATTTGATTTAATATATATGCATGATTAGGGTTAGCTTTGTTATGATTTTGTATGAGTATGTATGGTTAGGGTTAACTTAGTTATGATTTTATTTGAGTTAATGTGTTTAGGTTATTTATTTATTATGAGCATGTATGTTTAGAATAGTTATTTGTATGATGTTATATGAGTATTTATAGTTAGGATATTTTTATGTTGATTTTATGTGATTAGGGTTAATGTGTATGATTAGTGTAGCTTAGTTATGATTTTATGTTAGAATGCATGCTTAGGGTTGTTTAGCTTAGTTATTATTTTATGTGAATATGCATGTTAGGGTTAGTTTTCTTGATATTTTATGTTTAGCAAGTATGTTAGGATATTTTCCATCATGATTTTATGTGATTAGATGTATTTAGGATTAGTCTTGTTATAATTTTATGTTAGTAATCATGTTTAGGATGAGTTTTTTTCATTATTTTATGTGTAAGCATGTTTAGAATAAATGTTGATATGTTCATATTGTTATTTGAATCTCTTAATGTTTGATTGATGGTATTAATGATGATATGAATGTGTTAATATATTGTTCTTGATATGTGATGAGTCGTGAGTCAATTTTTTATGCTTTTTATGATTATTTGAACACTTGATATCGATTGAATGGATTGAATATATGAATTGTGTACGAAGGAGCGTGCGAAGGTAAGATCCTCCTCTTGTGTTTAAATGAATTATAAAAGCATTTTTTTTGTTGATTTTAATGTTGTTTTATGTGATAATCTAGTCAAGCATGTTAGTTTAAATTTGAATATTATATTAGTATGCATATTAGGGTGTTTATTCATTATTAACCATGGATTAAGAATGATTTTTAGGCCATTAAAAGTGTGTATTCAAATCTGTCCAGATTTAAATATATACTTTAAAATGGTTTAATTATCATTTTTAAGCCATGTTTTGCATGATGTTTGTAGTTTATCTTGTCTATTCATGTAGAAAGCATGCTAGGTCATCTTCACAATTTTTTATTCTTATTTTCATGGTTTTTAGGGTGGTTTAAGGTTAATATTCAAATCTGTCCGGGTTTGTTTATGTCCTTAAATCGCTTCTAAAAATTATTTTAGGGCTAAATCTAACTTAGAAATATGCTTAGGTTCACATAGTATAATTAGTATGCATTTAGGAACATTTTCATGCATGGTTAGAATTGATTTTGTGAATGTTTTATCAAGCATAGAATTGGTAATGGAGAATCTACTTTCTTGTGGCATGACAATTGGCATCCAGTTGGCCCTTTGCTTTAGCACTTTAGTTCTCGTGTGGTTTATGATGCAGCTATCCCTTTGCAAGCTAAAGTATCTTGTATTTTATCTGACGAAGGATGGAACTGGCCTGTTACTAATACTGCTGATCTTATTACCATCCGAGATAGCTGTTTTGCTTGTCCCCCCTTAACAGTAGGAGGGAAGACACAATGGAGTGGGTGCTTACTACCAATGGGACTTTTTCTACTAGCTCAGCTTGGAATCATATTCGTATTAATGCTCCGGTTGTGAGCTGGCATAATGCTGTGTGGTTCTCGAATTCAATCAAAAGACACTCGTTTATAGCATGGCTGACTATTCTCAACAGGCTAAATACCCAGGATAAGCTCCTAAGATGGGGTATTATTGATTCTATGTCCTGTGTGTTTTGCAGGGCTGATTATGAAGACCGGAATCATCTATTTTTTGGTTGCAGTTTCACTGCCCTGATTTGGGGAAAGGTCCTCAAGCTATGTGGTAACAATAGAAGTCCTCGGTTGTGGGAGAATGAGTTCATTTGGGTGAATTCATGTCGAGGGAAGAATTTTTGCCATACTGTCAGGAGGATTGCCTGGGCAGCTACTATCTACAATATCTGGAGGCAACAGAACTCTAGAATACATGAAAATGTGTTCATCAGCACTGATAATATTTTCTCTTTAATTTGTAGTGATGTGAGGAACCGAGTGTCCAGTTTTCAAGGTATTGTTGATAATCCTAGTAATAGGGCTATGTGTGATAGGTGGGCTTTTCCTTGTAATATATTAAAGCACTAGGGTTGTTTGCTTTGGTTGCTTTGGTTGCTTGAGCCCGGGCTGTGGGCGTTTGTGCTTGTGTTTTGGTTTTGGCTGGTGCCCGGGCTGTGGGCTGGTTGTTGTTGTTTTGCTTTGGTGTGGTTCTTGGGTTTTTCTATTTGTTTTTAGGCAGGTTTTGCTGGCTTTTGTATCTTTTTTAGGGGAGGTTCTGTCCGTTTTCCCGTAGGTTTTTGTGGCCTCGGTTTTTCTCTTTGTTCTTTTGGGTTCTGCCCTTTTTTGGATCAATAAATTCTTAATTATCCAAAAAAAAAAAAAAAAAAGATTTTGTGAATGTTTGATCAATTTAGTTAAATTACAGCATGCATTTGCATTAGTATGTTAGGTTTTTAGATAAACTTTAGGGCTAGTTAGGGACCCTAGGTTTAGGAAGGTCACTTGACCTTCCCTAGGACTGTCCTTTGTTGTAAAGACCATTATATGATTTGTGTATTTCATTTGATTTAAGAGTCTATCTTCGAGGGATTTTCTAAAAAGATTTTAATGTGATTTTTACAAAATAAATATGATTTTTTATGAAAGATTTGATTATTAAATGATTTTCAAAAAGATTTGAAATGTTTTAAAGATTTTTACTTTGGAATGAAATTCCTCTCAATATGATTTGTTTTCTTGAAATATCTTTGAAAAAGATTTTCAATTGGAATTTAATTCTAAAGATAAGAATTGTTTAGAATATTTGGATTTTAAGAAAGTCTTTTAATTTGAAATGATTTTGAATAAATGATTTTAAACAAACAAAAACTCTCGAAGTTAGAGTCTTGAATTAGGTTGAATACCTTTGATGATGTGATCGATTACAATAGGAGAGTCCTAGGGTAGTTGAACTACGTGGACTTTGATACTTGCTAAGTGATACTAGTAAGTTACGTAGGCGCTAATAGGGCTCAAGTCCGCCCTAGGATGCCCCTATTCTAGGTTTTTAGGGTTTGTTTGTATATATTTTCTTATTATTAATATGACTAATATAGATAATGCATTTATATCACTATTTTTTTGGTTGATTAGATTATTTAGGATTGTTTGCATTAAGGATTTAAATAGCCCAAATAAATTAGAAGTCCTTTAATTAGGGCGAGGTGGGTGCCTACAAGTAAAAGCTTGGAACCTTCCCACGTCGTAACCTAGTCCCCGGATCCAACTCTGGTTTGTAGACTGCTTTTCCATTAATGGAGTTTGATTTATTGAAAATAAAATATTTTTATGGTTTCTTTATTCCTTAAAAATAAGGTGGCGACTCCTTTGTTTTGTTATTTTCTAAACCCCCCCTTAATCACATCGCCCGGTGATGATGTTGACACCTCACAAGCCCCCGTTAGGTGGCTGGTCCACAACATGCACTCTTCAACATCATCAATATCACTTAACATCACTCTCATACACATTTCATGCATATTTCCCAACATCTCATGCAATCCACACAATCTTATTGATTTGGGCCTCTAAAGTGGGCATTTCTCATTCACAAACCTTCCATGGGCTATCTTATCTCTTTAATCCCTTCATGGGCTTTACAATATCATTATTTCACTTGTATTTATAATCATTTCATGATTACAAACCTTGCTCATATATCATCCATTTTCATATCTCATAGTTTTCAACCAAAAATTCATCATTTCATGTGAACTTTCCTATTCACAATCATTCAATTCTCATCTTTGCACGCACTAAACCTTCTTCATTTCTCATCTATGCACCAAATAGTCTTTAATTTCAATCCAATGAACTTTCCCAAATCACAATTTGAAAGAAAATAGGTCAAAATAGGCCAAAATTGGTCAATATGGGCTTAATGGGCCTCACAAGCCCAACACAAGGCAAACTAGGGCTCAAAATTGGGTGACCATCCACTAGAGGATGGTCAACCGTCCTTGGTGGATGGCCAACCGTCCTCAAGGGGACGGCCACCCGAGCTTATTTCTCCCTTTTAAGTCATCTTTCTTCCCCTTTTGCAATACACTTCAATTATCATCCAATTTGACACTTTCTCTCTCTAAAACTTGTAATTTTCTTCAAAAAATCTTTCAAATTTGATTTCATTCCATCCAAATTATCCTCCAAACACCTCTAGTGCTGCTACATACTCCAATTTGTGAATTAAAGCTAGGATTTCATCCTTGTATTTCAAATTTGGGATCCAAAACCCAAATACACATTCAACTCATACCCATTTTCTCAAACTTCTCCACTTACTTATACTCATGGAAAATAGGAGATATGAATCCTCAAAGTATCCATACATGAAGATGAAGAGTTACAAGGCACCATCATAAGATCCTAACAACACAAGCTTGCTATTGGAGCCCCAAACCCATCTATCCTACATCCACACTACACAAGAGGTAAGCTTACTTTCCATGCATTTTCTTTGAATCCTTGATGTCTAGATGCTTCAATATTGATCTTTGGATATTGTTTGATGACTTATATTCATGAAATTTGTATTTGGAAAAGTTTGGGATCCCCATTTCATTTGCTTTACAAGCTTGAAATATTTTTTTTTTTTTTTTTTTGGATAATTAAGAAATTTATTACCAAAAAAGAGAACAAGCACAAGCGCCAACCAGGCAAAAAACCCAAAAGATTTACAGCCACCAGGCACACAAGCCATCAGGCAACCAAGAGAAACCTCTTACAACCCAAGAGGATAGGGAAAATAAAATAAAAAAACACTAAAAAGGACCGGAGCCCTTCCTTCTAGCATTTTTAAACCCAAGCAATTTGTCTCGTAACCTCATTCTTGAAGACACTGGAGGATCAGGAGGGTCAACACCAGTATCAGATCTAACATCACAATCCAGGGAGGGATCAGAGTCATCATCACAAGAGAGAGCCTCAAACGAATTTTTACCATAGTCAGAACTTGCAGCAGGAACAACAGCCTGACTAACCCCTGACTTTAATTTACCTTTTAACGAGGAAACCTCATTCCACTCACTAGGGCAATCAGGAGAAGTGGAAATAACCTTTGAAGGAGAGAGACGACAATCCTTAGATTTACTGACAGTAATGGAAGCAACCTTAGGCGATGCCACAGGAACAGAAGTAGGACACTTCTTAACCTTCCACACTTGAGACGAAGCAGAGGACTGGCCCAAGGGACATTTCTGGGAAGAATGCCCAAACACTTTACATCTGTTACATCTAGAAGGTTTCCAAGGGAACTCAAATAAAATTTTGGCAGTAACTCCCTTTCCCAAATCATACTCCAAAGAGTTAGGAATAACTTTAAGCAAAAAATTATTGATCCAAAAGGGCAAAGCCCCAAAGAACAAAGAAAAGAACCGAGGCCACAAAAACCTACGGAAAAACGGACAGCACCTCCCCTAAAAAAGGGACAAAAGCCAACAGAACCTGCCTAAAAAAATAGGAAAAACCAAAGGACAGACAGAACACAACAGCAATAAACCCACAGCCCGGGCACAAGCAACAATAAAACAATCACAAAGCCCACAGCCCGGGCAAAAGCACCAAAAACAGGAACAAAGAGCCTACCAAAAGAAAACAAGGAAAGGAAATCAACCAGTACTGAGAATATCAAACGAGAATCCCCAGTTAGCACATAACTCACGGTTCCTTGGATTATCCTCCACTTTATGCAAGCTCCAGATTCTGCATTTAACATCAAAGGTAATTCGCTGGATTATAGAGTCAGTCGAGGAGTACATGTTCTCATGGATTCGATGGTTCCTTTCTCTCCAAATGTGATAAATAGTTGCAGCCCATCCCAACTTTTTAACTAAGCTAGGAAAATTTTTCCCTTTGAGAGAAGAAGAAGCCCATATCAGCTCATTATCCCAAAATCTAGGAGTGCGGTGAAGACTACACTTGTGAAGAATCTCCTGCCATATTTTTGAAGTGATTTGGCATTGAAAAAACAGATGGTCTCTAGTTTCCACATTAGTAACTCCCTTTCCCAAATCATACTCCAAAGAGTTAGGAATAACTTTATCCGCATCAATTTCGACACATATCCTTGCCTACCAAGTGTTTGATAAAATTTCCAAGAGAACTAAAGTTTAATTTTTCAATTCGAATTCTTCATGTCATGACTCAAATATGTTTCTAACATCATTTTGATACTTTCTGTTGCCCCAAATATATAGCCCTAGAGGGGGGGGTGAATAGGGTTTTTTTTTTTTTTGGATAATTAAGAATATTATTACCAAAAAGAGAGAAAGCACAAACGCCAAACAGGCAACAACCCAAAGATTAACAGCTACAGGCAACAAGCCAACAAGCCACCAAAGAAAACCTCTTACAACCCAAGAGGAAAGGGTAAAAAACAATCAAGAAGGAAAAGAACCCTTCTTTCTAGCATTTTTAAGCCCATGTAATTTTTCTCGCAATCTCATCCTAGAAGACAAAGGAGGATCAGGAGGATCGACAATAGCATCAGAACTAGGATCACAATCCAGAAGGGAATCAATGTCATCAGTAGAGGAGAGAACTTCAAACGAATTTTTCCCAAAATCTGAACTTGCAGAAGGAGCATCATCCTTACTAACACTAGATTTCAATTTGCCTTTGCCATTTAACGATGAAACCTCAATCCACTCACTAGGAGAAGGGACCTTTTCCTTAGAAGGAGAAGGGACCTTTTCCTTAGAATTACCATCAGAACTGAGAACATCCTTAGGAGTGGCCTTTGGAACAGGGGGAGGAGCCTTCTTGACCTTCCACACTTGAGACGGAGAAGGAGGCAGGCCTAAGGGGCATTTCTGAGAAGAGTGCCCAAAGACTTTACATCTGCTGCATCTAGAGGGTTTCCAAGGGAATTCAAACATAATATTGGCAGTAACTCCTTGACCCAAATCATACAACAAGGAATTAGGGATTTCCTTATCAGCATCAATTTCCACACAAATCCTCGCGAAATTATCCAAATCAACGAAAATAGGATTACCCAAGGTGCTACCAATAAACTCCAAACCTTCAATAGAGCGAAGAACTATAGGAAGGTTTTTTAAGTTAACCCAAACAGGGATTTTTGAAAAATATTCCTTCTCCAGAATCATACCAACATTCCACCTTTTAATCACCATAAGCTTCCCAGCAATGAAGGTAGGTTCACCATTCAAAATATTAATCAAAGCAGATTCATTATCGAACTTGAATAGAAAGAATCCCGGTTCAAGCTTGATGGTTTCTAACACATTATTTCCCCAAGTTCGATGAGCCCAATTATTCACCAAATAAAATGGTAAATTTTTATCAATGATGTGCCCCACAATAGCAAATTCCCACAGTTTTTCCCCCACATCAATAATAGCTTTAGGAATTGTGAACTTGCCATTCGTAACAGAACCCACATCCATTTTCAACAGCTTCTGTAAATTGGATTTAGGCTTATTCCAAACTGAAGGAGAGGAAATACGATTAACACCAAGGATGGACGCCTTTAAAGGAGGAAAATCTTCAGCACTTGAAGGAGCATGATTTTTCTGGGGAGCATGAATTCTGAAGTCTTTGCCTCCATTAAAACCACCTTGAGAAAAAGCCCCAGGTTTACGGTTATTAAGGCCAGCACTCAACCCATCTATAAATCCAGTCTTTAAGTTTTTATTTATGCCTTTACCACCCTCAACACCAGAACCTTGAAGGGAAGAACGCACGTTAACAGGAGGAACATGAGGACATGCACGTAAGGACTCAACAAGCTCGCGGTCCACATGGTCAGCGGCCCCACAAACTCCTTCTTCACACAAGCCTACACTTGGGTTAACAATAGCACCACTTGAAAGAGACAAGTGGGACGCATTAAAAGAACTTACATCAACACCAGAGGCTTTTTCCATTTCTTGTCTCCAAGAAAACCTATTGCCGCTAGGACTCACTTCTCTAGGGACTTTAGATGACACGCTGACAAGAGGACCATCATCCATCAAACCAACACCACCCACATGCTCCAAGCCGGCCCCACACTCACCATTTGAAGCGCCACGTGGACATGATAAGTCTTTAGCATATAATGCATTAATTGCATTTCACACCCCCCAATTCCGTGAAAGACTCCATTTGCGCAAGGTCAGCCTCCACATCAGCCGCGTCCAGAGTCATTTGTTCTTGCAATTCATGACATTGAAACCCGGTCCCACATGTAATCATTTTGCCTAGACAAGGCAAGCCACCCGCAGCGTTTGAATCTCCACGTGAAAGAGATAAGTCACTAGCTTTCAATGCATTAATTGCATTCACACCACTCGCGTAATGAGCAAACTCCACTTGCGCATCAGCTGCTACACGAGGAGAAGACACATGGCAATCCTTTAAATCATTTCCACTACCCACATCAGGAGCCAACTCAAGCTGATAGTCAGCGTCATAAGCATTTTCTTATTTTTGGATAGTTAAGAATTTATTAATCCAAAGCGGGCAAAGCCCGAAAGAACAAAGAAAGATCCGAGGCCACAAAAACCTACGGAAAAACGGACAGCACCTCCCCTAAAAAGGGAACAAAAGCCAGAGAAACCTGCCTAAAAAACACACAAAAAAACTAAAAGTCCTAATCAGAACTAACAACAATAAGCAGCCCACAGCCCGGGCACCAGCAAACAACAAAACAGAAGCAAAACCGCCCACAGCCCGGGCACAAGCAACAACCAGATTACAGAGGAAACCCCCTACTAAGGAAATCCGCAGAAATACCCCAGTTATCGCAGAGCATACGATTCCTAGGGTTATCCTCAACTTTCTTAAGACTCAACACCCTACATTTAACATCAAACTTTATACTATGAATGATAGAAGTGGGGGGGAGTAAGAACTTTCATGCACTCTCTTGTTCCTCTCTCTCCAGATATGATAGATGGTGGCTGCCCAACCCAGCTTTTTGACCATTGAAGGAAACTTTCTCTGCTTGGAAGAAGAAATTGCCCAGATGAGCTCATTAGCCCACACTCGAGGAGTCCGCTTGATGTTGCAAAGGAGAAGGATAGCTTTCCATATCTCAGCTGTGTATCTACACTGAAAGAATAAATGATCTCTGGTTTCAATGTCTCTCCTGCAGAACACACAAGTTGTATCATTAACAATACCCCATTGTAACAATTTGTCCATTGTGGTCAATCTGTTCTTTATACCCAGCCAAAGAATAAAACTGTGTCTTTTAATAGCTTGGGAGAACCATACACAAGTGAACCAGTCCTCAGAAGGGAGACGGCCTCTGATTTTGTTCCAAGCTGAAGATATAGAGAAAAGGCCATTAGATGATTCTTTCCATACCACTTTATCCTCAGTATCCACTTCAATTGCACATAACGCATTTAATGCACTCACATCAACCACAGAATTCAACTTCTCTTGCAAATCAATTCCTGGAGAACCTGCCCCACTTGTAATCATTTTGCCCAAACATGACAAGCCACCTATAGCTCTTTCAGTGCCACGTGTAAGAGATATGTCACTTTCAATTGATGCAATAAATGCATTCTTACCAACCAATTGAGGAGAAGACTCCACTTGCGCATCTAAAGCACCAGCTGCTACACGTGGGAGAGACCCTTGACTAGCAATTAATGCATGTAATGTAATTTTACTAACCTCATCAGGATACAACTCAAGTCCTTGAGGGGCAGACCCACACGCCACATCACCATGAGCACCATGAGAAATTGACATTTGACTTGCATTTAAAGTGTGAAGACAATTGTCATGAGAAGCATGACTTGCATTTAAAGTGTAAGTCTTCTCATGTAAGTCGCGGGAAACACCTTCAACCCGAGGAAGAGCTAAAGCATCACCACGTGGAGGGACCTCATGAGCTGCAACAAATACATTCTCCCCAACTAAAGTTCCTTTAGAACTACTTCCAGTCTCTAAGCAAATCCCTCGTGAAGAACCTTCATCATCAACAATGAATGGTAGCTTACCTCGCACCCCGTGCTTATCATATATCTCAGCTTTTGGAGAAGCGGCCCCACTAAAATCACTTGCATGTATACCAACTAATCTTCCCGCCCCTTCACGAAATGGAGTGGCATTAAATGCAATATCCCCTCCATCACCTCCATCAATATCTAGAGTCTCTGCAACACCATGCTCAGCAGCTGGAGCCGCACCTGCCACTGCAACTGTGCTACCTACGGTGCACTCCATAGTCCTCCCATCAGAACCTCCACTCGAGCAAGCTTCCATGGAGCTAAGCTTAACTACACCAGAGTTCACATCTTCACCCGCAGAGACGGACCCAACTTCATTATCACTCACATAACATTTAGAACAATCATCATTGCTGCCACAAGAACAACATTCGCACAGGGGACAGTCTTCCTCAGAACCACAAGAGCAACAATCATCACTATTAACACTACCACCATTAACTTCATCATGCTCCTCACGCTCCACATGCTCATCATGAACAACATTTTCAACATGCACATCACTCCCGGAATGAACAACACCTCCAGCCACTCTAACTCCCACACCACCATCAGAACCAGCATCAGTGGTACCGAAAGCACCACCCTGACAGCCATCACCAGCACTAACAGAATCAAGGGAATCAAAGAACACCCATTCAAGTCTCACAAAGAGCACTTGGTCAAAACAAGATTACAAGAGTTCTTGTGTACAATAAATTGCTTCACAAAGCTGATTTACACAAGACACTCATTTATTGCTTGGTTGGCTATTCTTAACAGGTTGACTACCCAGGATAAGCTCATAAGATGGGGTATTATTTCTTCTATGTCCTGTGTGTTTTGTAGGAATGATGGTGAAGACAGGAATCATCTCTTTTTTGGTTGCAGTTTTACTTCCCTGATTTGGGGAGAGGTGCTCAGATTGTGTGGTCACAATAGACTTCCTCGTTCTTTGGAGAATGAGTTTATTTGGGTTACTTCTTGTAAAGGAAAGACTTTTTGCCCCACAATCAGGAGGATAGCTTGGGGCAACCACTATCTATAATATCTGGAGGCAAAGGAATGCTAAAATTCATGAAAATTTGTTCATCAACTCTGATAATATTTTCTATTTAATTTGTAATGATGTGAGAAACAAAGTGTCTAGTTTTCGAGATATTGTTGATAATCCTAGTAATAGGTCTAGAGGAACATTGAAGAACTTGATCCAAATAGGAATTCTAGAAGTGAGAAAGTTCATCTCTCCCATCTTTGCTTTATTGATGACCTTTTCCTGTTAGCTAAGGCTGATTCTGGTAGTATTCTTTTTTTGGATAATTGATTCTGGTAGTATTCAGATCCTTATGGATGAGTTGAAGGCTTTTGAGGTGTTTACAGGTCTTTAGGTCAATCACATTAAGAGTGCTTTGTTTATCTCGGGCGTTAGTGACTCAGTGAAAGCTGACATCATTCGTATCACTGGGATCAATGAGGGTGCTTACTTATGAGGTATCTGGGGGTTCCCTTTATTTCTAAAAAGCTTTCTAGTTTGGACTACCAGCCTTTACTTGAGAAGTTGATTAGCCGTATCCAGTCTTGGACCAGCAAGTCTCTATCCTTTGCTGGAAGACTCTAAATTTTATCTTCTGTCCTGTTTAGCATTCGGGTGTACTGGTGTAGCTTGTTTATTATTCCCATTGACACTGTTTGCCGGATTGAGCAGATTTTCAATGCTTTTGTCTGGTCTGGGTCTTATGGTAAGGCTCATAAGGCCAAAGTTAGCTGCAGTACGGTTTGTAATCCTAAGGATTGGAAGGTGGGTTAGGCTTTCGCAGGGTCAAGAATTGGAATGTTGCTGCTATTCTTAAGCATATTTGGAGTTTGTTCTCTAGATCTGGTTCGATATGGGTTGCTTGGGTGGAGGAATATCTTTTTAGGGGCAGAAACTTCTGGTCCATTAACCTTTTTTTTTTTTTTTTTTTTTTGGATAATTAAGAATATATTACCAAAAAACCAAGATATTACAATGAAGAGCAAGACAAGGCTCAACCACCAGGAAGAGCAAAACAACAACCTAACCAACAAAACAAAAGGCTAGGACAAACAATCACAAAGCTACAAACAAAAAGAAATCAACCATTCCCTCTTTTTTTTTGGATAATTAAGAAATATATTACCAAAAAACCAAGATATTACAAAGAAGCGCAAGACACGAGCCACAACAGGGCACCAACACGACACCTAGCCAAACAAAAGCAAACCTCTTACAACCCAAGA
>JAESVK010062973.1:0-12194 GCA_017140935.1 Hamamelis virginiana
CACTAACCCATAGAAACTCATTATCCCAAGACCTAGGAATTCTGTTGCAACTCAAAAGTTTATCCTGTGTAGTCAACCTATTCAGAATAGCCAACCAAGAAATAAAGGAGTGTCTGCCAATAGAATTCGAGAACCACACAACATGATGCCAACTCACATCCAAGCTAGACTGACGAATATGATTCCAAGCCGATCTAGTAGTGAAATCTCCAGTGGGAGAGAGAGTCCACACCACTGTATCCTCCCTCCTGGAACTGAGGGGAGGGCAATCATAGCAGCTATTACGGATGGCAATGAGATCAGCGGTATTAGTTACAGGCCACTTCCAACCTTCATCTGATAAAATGTGAGAAACTTTAGCCTGCAGAGGAATGGCTGCATCATAGACCACCCTGGGACTAAACTGCTGAAGTAAGGGACCAACAGGATGCCAGTTGTCATACCATAAGAAAGTAGAAGTGCCAGTACCAATTCTATGTCTGATAAGAGGTCTTGCCACTTCCCTCAACTGGAGAATCTTCCTCCAACTCCAAGAGCAATTGGATGGGATGTTGATGGACCAAAAACTTCTGCCTCTCAAGAGATACTTCTCAACCCATGCAACCCATATCGAACCTGATCTAGAGAACAGACTCCAGATGTGCTTCAAAATTGCAGCAATATTCCAATCCTTGACCCTGCGAAGACCAAGGCCACCTTCCACCTTAGGTTTACACACCTCACTCCAACTAACTTTGGCCTTGTGAGCCTTCTCATGAGATCCAGACCAGAGAAACGCATTAAAAATCTGCTCAATTCTGTAAACAGTGCCAATGGGGATTATGAACATGCTACACCAGTACACCTGAATGCTAAACAGGACAGAAGATAACAACTGAAGCCTTCCAGCAAAAGAAAGAGACTTGCTAGTCCACGACTGGATACGACAGATCAACTTTTCCAACAACGGCTGACAATCCGAACTAGAAAGCTTTGTAGAGATAAGGGGAACCCCCAAATACCTTAGAGGCAAACTTCCCACACTAATCCCAGTGATACGAATAATATCATCTTTCACAGAATCAGTAGCACCTGAGATAAACATAGCACTCTTGCTGGAGTTAACCTGGAGGACAGAAAACTCCTCAAAATCTTTCAGAACATCCATAAGGATCTGAACACTACCAGCAGTGGCCTTAGCAAAAAGAAACAAATCATCAGCAAAACAAAGATGGGATAAACAAACTTTCTCACATCTGAAATGGAACTCAAAGTCATCCCTTCTTGTGGCCAGCGAGAGAGACCTGGACAAAACATCCATAACAATAACAAAAAGAAAGGGGGACATAGGATCCCCTTGTCTTAAGCCTTTTTTCCCCGCAAAGAAACCTGCAAGCTCCCCATTAACAGCAATAGAAAACCTAGGAGAAGTGATACAGGCAACAATACAATTCAACAAGTGAACAGGAGTACCTATATGTCTCAAAATAGCAACCAAGGCTTCCCAATTAACAGAGTCATAGGCTTTCTTGATGTCAATCTTTAAAGCACATCTAGGAGGCCCCCCATCCCTATGATAATTATGCATGATCTCTTGGGTCAACAGAATATTATCAGAAATAATGCGACCATGAACAAAAGCTGATTGAAAAGGGCTAATAATATCAGGAATGCACAACTTAAGCCTATTAGCAATGATTTTAGAGATACACTTATAAATAACATTACAGCACGAGATAGGCCTGAACTCATTAAAAGAGGAAGGGTTGGGGACCTTAGGGACCAGGGCAATAATAGTGCAGTTAATCTCCCTGAGGATACAACCCGATCTAAAGAAGGAAGTAATGGCCTCAGTAACATCTTCTCCCACAATACTCCAATCTTTCTTAAAAAACAAGGAAGAAAAACCATCAGGACCAGGAGCTTTATCATTCTTAATAGAAAAAATTGTAGCTTTAATCTCATCCGCAGAAATGTCTTTGGTAGGGATCTCAAGATGATTAGAAGACCACTCAAACCCCTCCAAACAATTAAGAATACCATAATCACCAGGGGAACCAGGGTCACTGCCTAAAATAGATTGGAAATAGGAAACAGCTTCATTCTTGATAGCCACAGGATCCTCCACCTTCGAACCATCAGAAAGATTGATACTTTTAATAGAGTTGACAGAATTCCTTGCCTTAACCGATTTGAAGAAAAATCCTGTATTCTGATCCCCCAGCTTTAACCACTGAACACGAGACTTCTGTTTAAAAAAACCTTCCTCAGCCCGAGCTAGAGAGTTATAGACCTTGAGACAATCCCTCTCCAAATCAACAAAAGAGCCATCAAGAGGGTTATGTAAGAGAGAGGTCTGGGCATCAAACAGATCCTGTTTAGCAGCAGCAACTTTTCCCCTTATATCACCAAACTCACTAAAATTGAAAGCTTTAAGAGCTTCTTTAGTCACTTTGAGTTTACGATACAACCTGTACATAGGCTGGCCATAAAAGCTACTTTTCCAAGCATTACCAACAATAGACAAAAAATCAGGATGATCAGCCCAGAAATTGAAAAACTTGAAAGGGATAGACTTTTTAACCAAAGCTCCAGAGGGGCATAACTTAATCAAAGCCAAACAATGGTCAGATAACCCAGGGGGGAGAAACTCAGTAATAGCATTAGGAAACATATCTAAGAAGCCTTCATTAATTAAAGATCTATCCAGTTTCCTAGCAATAAAAGAATCACCTTCTCTTCTATTCATCCAAGTAAAGAGGGGGCCAATAAAAGGCATATCAAACAGCTCAAGGTCAAAAAGACAATCATGAAAATCCATCATAGCATTATTCACCACAGCATTGCCACCCCATTTCTCACTAGCAAATCTAGTCACATTAAAGTCACCCATAACAACCCAAGGGTAACTACCCAAAGAAGCAGAAAAATAATTCAACTGTCTCCATAATTGCTTTCTTTCAAACTGACAATTCGAAGCATACACAAAAGTACAGTAGCAGATGAGATTATCAAGAGGGTCCAAAATACGACAATGAAGAGCCTGATCAGAACTATGCATACAATCAAGAAAAACCATAAACGAATTCCAACACACCCAAATTCTGCCTAAAGTGGAGTGATTATAATTGTGAGAGATACGCCAACCTGGGGCAATACGATTAAGGATACCATCCATACTAACTAATCTAACCCGAGTCTCCACCAAACAAAACACAGAAATAGAGTTAACAGAGACAAATGACTTAACTTCTTTTTGCTTAATAGGGTTATTCAACCCCCTAACATTCCAGCAAGCAAAATTAATCATGAGACTCTGGAATTTGAAGAAGTACCCCCCAGGTTCACCCTGTCATTTCCCAAACCTTGCTTGTGAAGCTGTTTTCTAAGTCTTTTCAGTTTGTTTTTGGACAACAACCCATCACTATTAAAACTTCCCATTTCATCAACATTTTTAACATTTTTAAATTTGGTAATAATGGGAGAACTATCAGAGTAGACCTGTTCATGTAAAGAATCATCACTAGGGTTCTTTAAATCTGACTTTAGGACTGAGGGAGAACTAAAACCAGCAGTGTTGTTTCCCTTAACAGTAACCTCATCACAAGAATTAATGGAAGAAGAAGAAAATTGCAACATACCAGGATCTCCACCTTTAAGCAGGCTGGATTGAGGGACCGGGCAGCTCACAGACTCACATGCAACAGGCAC
Organism: Hamamelis virginiana; assembly: GCA_017140935.1. Classification (NCBI taxonomy): domain Eukaryota; kingdom Viridiplantae; phylum Streptophyta; class Magnoliopsida; order Saxifragales; family Hamamelidaceae; genus Hamamelis; species Hamamelis virginiana. The sequence continues at coordinate 3,691 of JAESVK010062973.1, forward strand.
CAAAACAGCATCATTGTCACTTGTATCAGGCTCATGCAAGATACCAACCTCGACCATGCCTAAAATGCCATTTTATGAAGAATTCCTACAAAACAAGATAAAAACATTAGATTAATGATTATATCTAATAGATAACAAAGTTCAAGCATAATCTATCGAAATATAGTCAGAAAGACCCAATAATTGCATTGATTGTAGAGCAATCACACCCTCCAACTTAAACTTTGCTAGTCCCTAGCAAACCACTAAATCTAAAACACTATTAAAACAAAGAAAAACTAATTACCATTAGTAAATAACTAAAACAAAATAAATATGCCACTTTCGTAGGGAAACGCGATTGCATTTAGCATATACAATAAGCCTTTAAATCCCTAGGTTCCTCCTAGTGGACGAGTTGTAGTCTCGTGAGGGTTTGCAAAAATGACACCCACAAACATGAAAATTTCAGTCAATTCCCTTTATTCACTAAGATTAAGAAAAACACATTTCAATACAATGGCCATGCTAAGCAATCTATCTACTCATAAATCATGCAATGAATTGAACTAGCAGCGTATAAGCAAAATCCTTGTGTAGTGAAGTGAAATCAATTAATCATATTCTAAACCATCAAATATCCATGCTTAAGCGAACGAAATGAGAAACAAAAAGAACAAAGAAGATGGAATATGAAAAGAGAAACACAAAGGATATAAAGCAAAAGGAAGACACAAATCATTGTAGAAGACGAAATACACGAAGAATGAGAAATAAGAATGAGAAACTAACACACATATACACAAAAGATTGTAAAGTTGCAACAAAAGTAAAACATAAACAATTCATGGAATCAAATAGGACTTTATTGGCTCAAAAATGCCTTTTGGTTCAAGGATGGAAAACAAAAAGAGGTGTGATTGTTTAATAACATAGTAAAGGCAATTTACCCAACCATCTCATACACAAATCCTAACTTAAAACAAAACAAACATAACTACCCAAAATACACAAAACAAACCAAAATCACACAACCCAACCCATAAGGACTACAAATACCGTGCCATGCATCATTAGCAAAATCATTAGAGTTCATAGGAAATTGGAATAAAAAGGTTTATGGGTTTTTATTATTGTTGCACCATTCACTTTCGATTTTTTTTTCCACACTCTCAAACTTGGATTTAGCTTTATTCTCAACTTTAAGAGGGGTAAGGCAAAAGAAAATTCTCTTTTCTTTCCTTTTTTTTTATTTCGTTTCATTATTTATTTATTTATTTTCTTTTTGAAGATGCATTATTCAACCCTTTCATCACCAATATTACAAATTTCAATTCATTTTCAATAAAAATCTGCTCAACATTAAGACATGGCACACAAAATACTAAAACACAAAACACACGACTCAATGACTCACAAACTACACATTTCATCTAAGAATTAACTTACCTAACCTCTACCCTGAGGCTTCCTAAGCTGGCCAAGAAATAGAAATTTGAAGGCTCAAACTAGGTGCTAATGGCAATATAATATGAAAGAATTTAAGCTCAAATAATCAAAGATAGCTTATGATCCTTTTCCATTACTCACAAATGTTTAAACCATGCGCAACAAAACCATTAATCATGCATATACTAAACACACACAGAAATAATGGAAGTGGAACGATAAGAAAGAAAAAAGATACACAACAATTGCATGGATACGAAAAATGAATAATTGAACAAAATTAAACAGACTTAAGCAAGGCACTCTTTGGCTCGGAATATATCATGAATGATCCGTGCATGTGCAAATAAGAAATCACCTACACATATGCATATGCTCAAAACAAGGCATAACTTAGAGATTTGTAGACTTAAAAAAGCATACACATATTGAAACAAGTTCCAAAATCACTAAGTGCTTAAGGGAATGACTGAAATTTGAAAATTTCTCCACAAAATTATATTTATTCTTCCCCCCAACTTAAACTATGCATTGTCCTCAATGTATGTATATTAAAATGAAGCACAATAGACAATATGCAAAAGAAAGGAATAAATCAGCCCATATAGGTTAAAGTCAAACATAGTTCTTTTCCTTTGGTCTCCTTCCTGAAAGGTTGTGTCAAAAACATGGATTCGCAGCGGAAGTAGAAAACAAAAATTTTCTTTAATAAAACAATCCATATACACATCCTTCAAGAATCGATTCAAGCATAAGGTTATGTATTAAAACATACAAGAACATATATTTAAAAAACTATAAACATACTTACTTGTAAGTCCTTGTGAAGTAGCTTTCCTTCAAGTTTCAAAGGGATGAAACCTCCAAAGGTATCCACACAAGCGTAAGACTTCTTAAACTTTCTAGTCCTCCACAACACCTTGTGAGGAGTTAGCTTGGAAAGGGAGAGAGGAGAGAGAGACGGATAGAGAGAGAGTGAACCCTAGTGAAATTGATGCTTGCAATTTAGGGTTCCCTCTCTTCTTATTTATAGACTTTCTCCACTTTAAGGAGTGTTTGGTTACTAGTGCTAGCATGACCAAACATCCTTGTATAGAGTAATCCTATTCTTGGTTATGATTGACTTTTAATTAATTAACCATTAATAATTAAAGTCAAACATATCTCAAAGTTAGAATTCCCCTCCCACAAGTTCAAAAAACTCACTTACACTCTATTGTGTGTGACCTTTTGGGTTCACCCTAACCTAGCAGTGGACAGGGACATCTCTATGTCTCCTAAAAATAGAAACTTTCTATTTTAAGGTTCAATTGGAACGATTCCAATTTTGCCCTCATTGATAACACTTTATCAATAGGCTTTCACTGGTCATGAGTGACATTTAGCAATATATCATGACGTACCCTAGGTTTAGGTGAATAGCAGAACTATGTGAACCCTTCATGTTATTTAATCCTTCATTCCCTAATGTCACAGTTAAGATAATAGGTATGGTTTTAGTCAAACCCTATCTTAACAACTTGATATCTGTTCCACAAAATATAATCTCAATAAGGTAATCGCAGTGAAACTCTTTTCACTATTTACCTATCACTCTGGCCAGAGGTTCCCTTTGAGAATTATCTTTGTGAACTAATCCTAACATTCTCTCTCTCATTAACTGAGAGTGATGATCCCTTATTACACACTCATCCATCTTCATGCATAACTCATTAGAGCCAATAAGCACCGATTACAACCTTATGGATAAGGCTATACAAGATACTATCAAACTCTAGCAACCTATGCATAAGACAGCTATGGTGTCTCAGGTCTAAGGACTACCAAATAAATGGACATAACACTAGAATATTCCTTTGACAGAACTACCCTAGGAACATTCTTTGTAGATCATGTTCTGTGTACATATTCTCTAATATGCACCCACAGATTAACCTAAGTGTCACTACACTGATAGAAAAGACTACCTATCCTCCATAGGAGTTAGTTTAAATCTGTGCTACTCTTCAAACGGTTAATTAAATATCCACTTTAATAAACCTTTGAGTAGGAACTCTTTTAGAATAGATGTATATGAGAAATATCAGTCTCTATATCTCAACACCTTGAGATGCATATTTCTCTTATCATTTATTCATGGACCTTATCATATATGTTAGAACATATTAGATAAGTTATACCTTCCATTTATAATAATAATATGAAACTAATATACCCTTTAGGATTGGTTTTAGGGCATACTTCTAACAATCTCCCACTTGCACTAAAGCCAATCACCATAGTATCGTATACTAGTCTTCGTAAGACAAGGCTTTTAACACACACGGGTGTTAAGGCAAAGTAGATTTATGCAAAACCCTTTTGCATATTATTATTTTCAATAATAGTATTCAAACTAAAATTCGCTGCCAATTCTGATGTCCTAGTAAATGAGACCTATGCTTTCAAAAGAAAACAATGTATACTAGACATTCTTTTTGGCAATCTGTAAATGGCTAACCATACAATTTCTTTATATGCAAGTATCTCATTCTTAAACTCCCTTTAAGAATATACTTGTTTCTATTCTGAATCACTATTCTGAATCAATTATCAATATCTGCTAACAACTGTTTGTAGCATATTTGTGATATTGATGTGAGTACATACTTTATAATTACATGAGTCTGATATTTCTCAAATATTTTGCTCACATAAAAATCCTTTCAAAAACCATTTTTAAGAGATTTTAATTCCTATAACGATTATGGAATTCTTAATACTACGTTAGTATTTAAAGTATGTACTTATAAAGAAAATAATTAATGACTTTCCTGCTCCCACTGGTCCCTTTTAAAAACAAGATATTTTATGTATTAAACCATTTAATTACATAAAATTCCCTTTAATGTTTTATAAAGGTTTAGTTTTTCAACTAATGTGGAAATCATGTTTTCTAATAACTCTTTATTTGAGAAAACTCACATTTTAAAGTTTATTTGAAATATCCCATATTATCAAATAATCTTTAAACTCTATCGTTTGACATTTTTAAGGTCTTATAGTGATTTGAGATTCATCTAAATATTCTTAATATTTATCTTTCAGTTTTACTTCATATTAATCATTTGAACGTTTCAAATATCTATTACACATGAAGTATAATCAAACTAAAAGTTAGGGTTTATACATCTTATGTATTATCCCTTTAATCTCCATACACACTATAATGTGCATTTATTCATAGCATTCATAAAGAATTAAGAACTTCAAGATAATTGCCAGAAAGAATCTAAAATATCCAATATTAAAGATAAACTGTTTCAAAACAAAATATTCAAAAACCAAAAACTTCAAACGAAGTAATTATTACATCTGGTAATAATAAAAGAGTTCTTTAAAATTCTTAAATAAATAAGTCAAGAATCAAGCTTCAATGTCAAAGGCACCAACACTTTGATCCTTTCCAAACAATGCTAGCTCGACGTCCACTCGACCTTCTGCTTCCCTTTGTCTCCTACATACAATCACATTGTACAATAAAACACAATTAGGTATCGTATACCATAAGCAAAATACTAATTCGTAATTAGTAAATGAATAAATAACAAGACGACCACTAGAAGAACCATTCTTCAAAGAGGCGAGGTACTCCTTGCAATTCCTCCTCCAATGACTTGTTTTGCCGCAGTGGAAACACTTTCCCTTTGAGTCCTTCGAATCCTTCTTCTTCACACCTCCTTTTGGTTTATGATTGGACTTCTTCTTCTTTTTACCCTTGCCCTTGGGCTTGGATTTAGAAGTTGAGGCCCCATCAATAACCAAAGCACTTCCTTTGGAATCCTTTTTCAAGGTTTCCTCAGTAGTTGACAACATGTTCATCAGATCAGTCAAAGAGACTTTATCATTCACATCAGACATGTGAAAGTTCATGATAAACGGTTTGTAACTCGCAGGAAGAGAGTGAAGTAGAATATCAGCCCCCATCTCGGAAGAGATATCCACACCTAGATCATGAAGGGCATGGATATTCCAGATCATCTTCAAACAATGCTCATTAACAGATGTTCCTTCCATCATCTTACATGCAAAGAGCTCACCAACAGTGTTGTACCTTACAACCCTATTTTGTGACTCATATAGCTCTTTAAGATGTTTGATGATTGCATGTGAGCTATCTATGACCTCTTGCCTTTGGAGCTCATTGGTCATCGATGCCATGATATAGCATCTCACTTGCACATCATCCTCGAGCCACTTGTTGTAAGTGTCTCGTTCCTCTTCTGATGCCCCTTCAGGTAGAGCATTAGGGCGTGGAGACTTAATGACATAGTCAATTTTATCAGCGGACAAAACAATTTTCAGATTTCTAATCCAGTCATTAAAGTTTGGACCAATCAAACGGTTGTCATCAAGAATACGAGAGAGAGGGTTTAGAGGTGCCATCTACAACAGAAAATAAATATAAATTTCATATTAATAAAACATAAAAACTTTTGGTCTTTAATTTCTATGTTACCTCCCGCTATTTTGTTCAAATCCCATACACCCTATGATGAGACTTGGGAATTTCAAAAGATTGAATTTCCATAGTAGGGATTGGGGTCCCATTAAGAATTAGTAACCTCACATGTTAGTTTCTTGGATACTAACCCTTAATGAGTGGATAACTCTTTATCCTAATGCTTCACCTAAGCAAATTCCAATCATCCTTTAGCCTCTAAAATCGTAGTATCCTCACATAACAGTTTCTTGGATAGTACATTTTAATCAAGTTACACCTATCATTCACATGAGTATGTTAAATTGAATGTGGCATCCCTCACATAATAGTTTCTTGGTAAGCCCCATTCCGCACCTCATGATATCCTATATGTAACAAGCCAGTTTAAACCTTCATAATGAATGTGTTCCCACATATCTGCAGCTAAACACATCCATCATAAAGACTCACCTTTCTTGTAATGGTAGGAGGCTAGGATAAAGCCCAAGGCCTCTTCCTTACAACTTAATTTTATGTAAATAGCGGTTTTGTAAAAAGGTCTCATTTTTATAAACATTCATACATCACATGCATCACAAATATATATCATCATATATAAATAAATAAGTTTAGACCCACTTTTATTATTAGTTCTCAATTATCCTCCCACTGTTCTCCTAGAGGTTAGGGTGAATTCATTTTGAACATATAATAAATCAGGTCAAGGCCCTAACTAGCATACATCACATATATAAATGGGCCTAGGATAGATTATGGACTTTTAAGGGTGGGTTCATACTTTGGGCCATAAAAGATGAACCCTAGGTCTAAACGGAAGGTCGGGTGATCGTAATTAAATCTATGCAACTATTACATAGTGACAATAAAATCTTCTCACAAGATCTTGATGTCCATGCCAAGTCCTTCTAAAGTCCTTGTTTTCCTCTGTACATGACTCCACCAAGTTCCTTGAGTCTTCCACAAGCTTCTTTGAATTACAATTTAATAAAAAGAAAGGGATTAAGGAGAAGGGGATTGCATTTGCTTTATCATTTCCACGTGGCGCCCCATGTTCTATGGGTGGTTTTAATGCATTAAATGCATTTGTGACTTTATCTCTTGAGCATGCATTGGGTGACTCGTCTAATTATGGAATTTTGACTGCAAGTGGTGAAGCCTTATTATATTTTGTGGGCCCGGGTATCAAAGTCAAGAGGATGCTGCTTTGCGTATGGAGTTGCAGGCGCTAGTGGCTGCTCTCTTTGTTTTGATGCGCTTGAGAGCTTCAAGTCTCGGTTGGTGTGTTTGCTTTAAATGCATCAATTGCATTTGTTTTTTCATTTCCGCGTGGCACTCCATGTTCTTTGGGTGGCTTTAATGCATTAATTGCATTTCTTTCACTTTCTTGCGGGCTGCTAGCGAAGTGGGTGGTATTTGCAGCATGGTGATGGCGTGTGGGGGAAGCTTCGGTCTCATTTATTTTCTCTTTAATGGCGCATTAATTGCAAAGCCTTTGTTTTCCCGTCAAGCGCGTGGTTATGAGTCTGCTTTGGGGTTTATCTCATGGTTTGGTTTTGCAAGTCAAGTCAACATGTCTATTGGTGGTAAATGCATTTAATGCAATAGTGCATGTGGGGTCATTGTTGCGCCAGTGGAAGACTTCTGTGGAGAGATTGTTTCAAATGCATTATATGCATTAATTTATTATTTTATTTTGGGTCTTCACTGCCACGTGGCTCTTCTAGAGCTTTGGGTCTTGATTATATATTTGTTAGTGGGGTCACTTGGCTTGTCAAGCTCATGGCTTGTGTTCTCATTGTGTTGCTGCGCATTTGGAGTTTTCAGTCTTGTTGGTGTGAATGCTTTAAATGCTTTATTTGCATTTGACATATCATTTCCACTTCCTAATGTTGATGCGTGGTTTTTTTGGAGCTGCATTAATTGCGCAAATGGTTTGGTTTGCGTAAAGTGGCCAAGTGGCGCATTCTCGTGGAACTCATGATGCCTCTGGGGAAGAGCTTGCTTTATTTATGCTTTGTTGCGTGTCCTGAAGTGGTACAAGCTTCTTGTTGCATGGCTGGCTTGCTCCTCCTAATCATCATTTTAGGCCTGTTTTGGTTATCCGCAAGGTGTTAGGTTCGAGCTGATGGATATGGGTCGTGCGCATGGTGGTTGCATGATCTTTGTGTGCATGTTGGTCCTCTAGTGCATCGGTTTATGCGCCTCTGTTTCTCCGTACTGCCGTGCTCATGGTCTTTGTCTATGCTTGCTCCTGATGGCTTTGATGGTCGTGCTTTCGACCGTTTGACCGGCTTTGTTCAATTTTATTGCTATATTGTAATGTCGGTTGATGTATTTACAAGTCTAGTTTTGACTTTTTAAATGCAAATAGGAAGGTTTGAACTTCCATAGTATTTGTATTTGTGTTTCTCTTCCCCCTAGCCTCTTGGGTTGTAAGAGGTTTCTTTTATAGGTTAGGGTGGTTGGTTGGCCCGTTGGGCTGTTAAGCTTCGGCTTGTCGCCAGGATGGCATTTGCGCTGTAATTCTTTTTTGGTAAATATATTTCTTAATTATCCAAAAAAAAAAAAAAAAAAAAAAAAAAAAAAAAAAAAA
>JAESVK010062977.1:0-15784 GCA_017140935.1 Hamamelis virginiana
TACAGGAGCAGTAGAAGACGGCCTCAAGTCAGAACTGGGCTTGGGGGAGGGGATCCCATGCAACGCACTACCAACAGACCCAACAGACATATCCATGGAACATGCAGCTTCCTTCCCAACAGAGCCCACACCAGGGCATGCATCCACGAGACTAAGCTTCACTTCATCCCTAGCACCTTCATCTTCACCCATAGTGACCTCACCACCATCATCCACACCCAACTCAGAATCAAAGTCACTGTCCCGACAAAGAGAGCACTCGTCTTGACTACCGCAAGAACATGACAAACCACTACAGTTGTCATCATCTTGCTCCCATGCATACCTGGCTCTCCATGCACAACGTGCTCCACATACGCCTCAGGAACAACCTGCTTAACAGGTTCACCACTACTGCTCACTTCAGAACTAAGACGAACAGGAGAAGAACCTGCACCACCTACACAAACAACACCAACTCTCCCACTTCCAGAACCAGAATCAAGAGAGCAAGAAGCCAAAATGGCATCAAGCTCTTTGCCATCAACCAAAGCCTTACCTTCACGAGCTAGCAATTCAACAAGGCCCAATTTGACAATAGCACACCTTGGCAGGTCCACTCTTTCACGGATCTGGGTGCAAAGAACAGAAGCAAGCTCTTCAAGATTCCATTTCTTAATTTCCAAAAGCTTAAGAACAGCCTTAACTAATTATCCAAAAAAAAAAAAAGAACAGCCTTAACCTCAAACGAATCATTCTCAACAGGAGCACTCGTGGCACTACCACCACCTTCATCAGGGACATTGTCATGGAAGTCTTTAAGAGACATCTTTGAACCAAGCATCAAACCCGAATTCTTTCCCATAATCACAAGGAAAAAAGAGTAACACAGAGAAACACAGCAATAAAGCAGACTAATCTAACACAAAATAATCAAAACCTTAAGCATGAAAGATAGAAAGGAAAATTTCTACCCAACCCCAGAGCTTCTCTCACTAGAAAACTCCATTCTTAATGCTGCTACCTCTAATGGTATGTTTATTATTCCTGAAACTATAATTGAAGTGGGTAAGAAGCTGTGGGAGCTTGCTCTTGTGGGTCACATTTTTGATAAAAATTTGCCTTTCTCCTTGGTGAATGAATGGGCAAATCGTACTTGGGGTGATGATGTGGTTGAGACTATCAAGCTTGAACCGGGGTTCTTTCTGTTCAAAGCGAGAAATAGCTCGGCCCTAAATAACATTCTGAATGGTGAACCTTCCTACATTGCAGGAAGGCCTATGGTTATCAAACGTTGGCATTATGGGATGGTTTTAGAAGCGGATTCTTTTTCTAAGATTCCAGTGTGGATAAATTTAAAAAATTTGCCTATAGTCTTACGCTCTGTTGAGGGTTTAGAATTTATTGGTAGTACCTTGGGAAATCCCCTTTATGTTGATTTGGATACTTCAGCTAGAATTTGTGTTGAAATTGATGCTGATAAGTATATCCCGAATTCTATGGTTTTTGATTTGGGAATGGGAATGACTTCAAAAATTGTGTTTGAGACTTCGTGGAAGCCTTCTAGGTGTGGTACTTGCAAGGCCTTTGGGCACTCGGCTTTAAAGTGTCCTACATCCCGTCCTAGAATTTTGAAGCAAGTGTGGAAGGTTAAATCTTGTAATCCCCTTGCTCCTAAGACTTGTCCTAAGTTTGTCGGCAATGAAGTGTGCGATCCCAAGGAGAGGGTTCTTTGTTCTCCAAAGGTTATTTCCAACAACCCTGCTGAGTGGATTGAGGTATCTTCCAATAAGGCCAGAACAATTTCTATTTGTGAGAAAAAGACTGTTGAGCATCATACAAGCTTAATGGATGGGAAGACTATGTTTGAGGTGCTTTCCTCTGACATAGATACTGATCCCCCTTTGGATTGTGACTCTATTGATGATCCTCCTAGTTCTACTAGGCTGAGACTTCAGGATAAGTTGAAAAACTTTAAAAATGCTAGAAGGAAAGGTGTTAACCGTCCTTAGTTTTTGTTTTTTCCTTTCCCCTATCCTCTTGGGTTGTAAGAGGTTTCTTTTGTAGGTTAGGGTGATGGGTTGGCCTTTTAGGCTTTTAAGCTTCGGCTTGTCGCCAGGATGGCATTTGCGCTGTATTTCTTTTTTGGTTAATATATTTCTTAATTATCCAAAAAAAAAAAAAAGAACAGCTGGAGAGGTAGGAACTGTCACAACACTGGCACGGTCAGCAACTTCACCAGACGCAAAAGCCACGGTCCCATCACAAGAGTGTCCATGTTTACAACCATCACTAGACATCAATGGGGAGCCTACACAAGAAGAAAAAGTGATAGAGCTCTTGGTTTCCACACCAGACGAGGACGAGTTCCCTTACATCTCAACTAAGCTAGTCACGTCGTCCCTACAACCAGAGTCGAATGAAGTCTGCACCTCTACAACGTGACCAAGAGAATCATCGGCATCCTCCAAGACGTCTTCACAATCACTGTCCCTACACAAAGAACAGTCTTCTTGGCTTCCACAAGAACAAGAAGATCCACTGCTATTATCATCATCTTGCACATCATCACCATGCACATCAACACCATGCGTGTCACCTTCACTGCTATCAAAAGCACCAAATCTAACAGTAGCATCATCAACACCACCTTCACTGCCAACACCAACACTAGCACTACTACCACTACCACAACCAGTAAGGGAACTAGAATTTAAAATGGCATCAAGCTCTTTACAGTCAGCCAAAGCCTTACCTTCACGGGCCAGCAACTTTTCAAGTCCCAGCTTGATAACAGCGCATCGTTGCAGGTTCACCCTCTCACGGATTTGGTTGCATAGAACAGTTGCAAGCTCTTCTAAATTCCATTTCTTGGCTTCCCAAAGTTGAAGAACCTGTAAAACCTCAAAAGATTTCATACCAGACTCACCAGACTCGTTCCCACCCAAAACAGAAGGAACATTCACAGGTTTACCACCAGCAACCTCAACCGGAACATTCTCATGAAAATCTTTAAGGGACATCTTTGAACTCTTCTTCATACCAGAATTCTTACCCATCAAACAAAAAACAGAATAGAACCAAATAAAACCAAAGATAAACCATAAACCACTTAAACTTATGATAACATCCTCCAAATTTTTATTTTATTTTTTGGATAATTAAGAAATATATTACCAAAAAAACAAGATATTACAATGAAGCGCAAATCACGAGCCACAACAAGAGGGGCTAACAGCATTGATCCTAGCCAAACAAAATCCTCTTACAACCCAAGAGGCTAGGAGAAACAAAGAAAAAAAATCAAATACTAAGGGACATCCCTCCCTCGTGAATTCTTAAGAGAGTGAATTTTATCTTTAAGCTTCTTTTTAAGGGACTTTCTAGACAAAGAAAAATCATCATAGTTGCAATCCACCATATCCGCATGTCCAACAGAGATTCATCACCAACAGTTGCTTCAAGGACACTGAACTTATTACTAGTATCACAGCCATTGCGAACCAAGCAATCATTCACCTTTACGCTCGAAACTTCAGCAATCTTGGCCTTAGAAAATGGGACCTCGATCCAATGATCATTACTAACAGCAGGAATCTGAGAGTCTTTCTTCCTCCAAACTTTAATAGACTTGGCAACCATAGGAGGGGGAGGTATGAGGGGACATTTCAACAAAGTATAATCAAACACTTTGCATTTCTCACACCGAGAAGGGTACTTTTTTTTTTTTTTTTTTTTTTTTTGGATAATTAAGAATATATTACCAAAAAACAAGAAATTACAATGAAGAGCAAGACAAGGCTCAACCACCAGGAAGAGCAAAACAACAACCTAACCAACGAAACAAAAGGCTAGGACAAACAAACACAAAGCTACAAACAAAAAGAAATCAACCATTCCCTCTTGCTTTCTGAAGATGCTGAACTTTATCTCTAAGCTTCCGCTTAAGAGCTTCACGAGACACAGGGGAGGCAGCAGCAGGACTAACCACAGGGTCATCAACAATGTCACCACTAGAGTCCTCCATAACCCTAGAATCAAGAGAATCAAACGTATTGCTAGTAACAATACCAGAAATAGGATTCTTTTTTAACGTCTCAGCCTTAGGAACAGAAGGATTTGAACTAGGAACCTTTTTCCAATTCTCATCATCATTAGCAACTTTCTCCTTCCACACACGAACAGGTTTAACAGGTTTAACAGGTTTAGCGAATTCAGGAGGAGGAGAGAGAGGGCATTTCTGCACAACGTGACCAAAAACCTGACACTTCTCACAGCGAGAAGGGTTCCAAGGCAATTCAATAACAACTTCCGCAATGTCACCATTCCCAATATCCAAATTAATAGATTTGGGAATATCAAAACAAGCATCAATCTCAACACAGATTCGAGCAAAGCTAGCACGACTCCCATTAGCAGTGTGTAGATCCATATAGAGAGGATTGCCAAGAATACTCCCAATATACTCCAAACCTTTGGTGGAACGCAGAACAAGAGGAACATGATAAAGTTTGATCCAAACAGGAATTTTAGAAACACATATCTTCTTTAATTCCATACCCGGATGCCATTTTCTGATAACCATAAATTTCCCAGCAATATAATACGGACCATCACTCAAAATTTTTGCAAGAGCATCTGAATTAGTAGCCTTGAAGAGAAAAATACCAGAGTCAAATTTCACTATTTCAGAAATAGCATCACCCCAAACACGACAAACCCAGTCCTTAACCAAATTATATGGAAGATTTTTATCAAGAACATATCCCACAAAAGAGAGCTCCAACAATTTAATACCTTCGTCAATAATGGGTTTAGGAATACCAAAAATTCCAGCTTTTGCCTTATTTACCTCACACTTTGACAGTTTAAGCAACTTAGCTTGCCTCGAGGGATTATGAACCAGGCTACTATATGACCTAGCAGGGCCAACTGCATTAGCCACATGAGGAGACGAGCCACTTCCAACTACCGACTAAGGTCTGACCCGAACCAGAGTGTAACTCAGCACAAGGAAGCAAAGAACCAGAGAGAAAAGCGGGAGACGCCACATCATGCAAGGGAAGGACCCGAGACTGACCAGCAGGAAGAGAACCTGTCGAGACAGTGACAACACCTGCACTGACTGCTTCTGCCGTCCCAAGGAAAAAAATAGCTTCAGCGCCACCAACGTGGCCAGCTGGATCCGCATGGTCTCTACCAACCCTGGGGGGGGATCATCTGCAATTCGTTGGAGCTACAACCGCTATGTTCAGAAACTGCAATTTGAGAAGGAACCCCTTCAACACCAGAAGCTTCACCTTCATCGACATCACCAGCAGAAGATCCATCATTGCTGTCACTCAGAATACATTTAGGGCAGTCTTCATGGCTGGCACAGGAGCAAACACTATCACTGCCATCATCACTTGGAGTAACACCTTCACAACCAGGCGAAACAACCTCAATAACAGATTGGCTAGAGCTACATGCACTAGCTTGAGCCTTAGAAGAACTCTGATCCTGTTTAACATTAACTGTGCACTTAGAATTTGAAAAATCAGATAAAATGACATCCATTTCATCACAACCCGTCAAACCTTTCCCCTGTCTAGCTAAAAGGGCTTCGAGCCCCTTCTTGACAATAATACAAAGATGTAATGCCTCTCGATTACGTATTTGGTTACGCAGGACCACAGCTACCTCCTCAAGGCTCCAACTATTGATTTTCATAAGCTTTAGAACTTGCTTAACCTCATGCGAATCATCCTCAAAAGGTATATTCGTGGCACCTCCAGCACTGGTTTGATTATGAAATTCCTTAAGAGACATCTTAGAACCTTTCCTCATAACAACCAAACAGAAACAAGAGAAGAAAAGAAAATGCAAGAAACACAAATAAAGCCCGATGAACACCTAAAAATCATTAATCATTAAGCACAAACATCACAAAAGCAACTACCCCTTCTCTTGAGAGCTTCTCTCTCTAGAAATGGCCATTTCCTTCACCATGCTCATCTTGCTCATAGTGATCATGTTGCTCATTAAACTCAACATACCGAGAAGGGTACTAAGGAAGCTCAATCCCAATTTCAGCAATCTCACCATTTCCAACATCCACTTTCAAAGATTTAGGAATTATATTGTTTGCATCAATCTCAATGCATATACGAGCGAAACTAGCTCTACTTCCGGTAGCAGTATGCATGTCCATAAAAAGAGGGCAACCTAAAGTACTGCCAAGAAATTCCATACCCTTGGTAGTACGCAACACAAGAGGGACATTAAAGAACTTGATCCAAATAGGAATTCTAGAAAGACAATTTTTCTTTAACTCCGTACCCGAGACCGACTTCTTGAGAACCAAGAATTCCCCAGCAATATAATAAGGACCACCATTTAAAATTCTATCAAGCGCATCAGAGCTTCTAGTTTTGAAAAGGAAGAATCCATTATAAGATGCTAGGAAATAGTTCTAGGATCGAAGCCAGGATGGTTTCTAGAGAGAGAAGCTCTGGGATTGGGTGATTCCTTTCTCCTTCTCTTGTTTCTGTTCTGTTTTTTCTTGACCTTGTGATTTGGTCGTGGTTTTTCTTGGTTTTTCTTTGATTCTTTTTGGTTCTATTCTGTTTTTAATGTTGGGTTATTTTTGGTATGAAGAATAGTTACTTTTTGGTTTCTTCTGTTCCTGTTATTGATGGGTAAGAAATCTGCTTTGAAGTCTGGTTCTAAAAAGTCTCTTAAATCTTTTCTTGAGAATGTTCCATTTGAGGTTGGTGGTGGTAGTTCTAAGAATACTTTGGTTGCTGCTGATTCTTTTGAGGTCAAACATGTTCTCCATATTATGAAGCTTAACAAATGGAGTGAGATAGAGGTAGCTTCTGTGCTCTTAGAAAAGATTCGACATAGGGAAAATTTGAAAGAATGCCTTGTTGTCAAGCGTGGGCTTGATATTTTGCTAGATAGGAAGGGTCAGGCTCTTCGTGGCTGTGTTGAACTTGATGAACTTGAGGCTCTTTTGAACCCTAGATGTTCAGCAAATTCTGGTGAACCTGTTGAACAGGTTGTTCTTGGGGTGGATGTGGAGCACATTGTGCATGAAAAGCCAGATGTGCATGAGGAGCATGATGAGGACAACTGCAGTGGGTTATCATGTTCTTGTGGTAGTCAAGATGAATGTTCTCTCTGCCGTGATAGTGATTTTGAGTCTGACTTGGGTGTGGATGATGGTGGTTTTGCTGTTGTTGATGAGATACCTGAGGTGTTAGCTTCATCTTCTTGAACTGGTGAGGGTTTTGCTAGCAAGGAAGAAGGGTATACTGTGGGCGCGGCTTTTAATTCGAATTCCCATCACAATCTGTCTTCTGTGAATGGTGCTGGCTCATCTCCCAATGGTGGCAGGTTGGGTATTGTTTGTGATGGCTCTATTGCTGCTGTACAGGATGGAGAAGCTACTGGTGAAGCGTTATCATTTGAAGTGGAAGGTTCGTCCCCATCTCGTCAAGTCAAGGCTGTTAGTAGCTGTATGAGTAGTATTGTGGGTGGTGTGTCAGAAGTCATTTCTGACGGGTGTCTAGACAGCGTGGATAGTTTTGGAAAAGGGACTGCTAGTGGAGCCGATCCTCTTCGATTTGATATGCAAGAAGTGTTGAATCCTGTTCTAGTTAGTACAAATGCATTAAATGCATTTAATGCAAGTCACTGTTCTTTGTCATCATGTGGGACCGGGTCTAATAGGTTAGTGTTAGCTGACCTTGCGCATGGGAGTGGAGGGGATAAGGCTTCCCTTTTTGAAAGTGATGATGGCGCGGTTTTCAATGGTCTCAAGAGTGGACTTGTTGGATCCACTTTTAGCTTTGCCGCCACTGTTGAGGATATGAGTGGGGCTGGTTTTGTTAATGAGCGAGTTACTGACTTTGTGGAGTCTATTGCCAAAGATCCCTCTTTGGCCCGTGGAATTGCGTGTCCTGTTTTGTTGGGGGGAGATGGTTCTCAGACACGTGGTAGAAATGCATTTAATGCATTAAATAAAAGTCCCATTTCAATTTCACGTGATTTTGCTAGTGAAGAGGGTGGCTTAATCCAAACTAGTATTGCTGGTGGGAATACGCACATTGATGGGGATGCGTCTCCAGTTCACGTGCTTGGTTTGCAAGATGAGGTTAATGTTTCTTTAGTTGGTGAGCCCACATTAATTGCAGCTCATATGTCGCAATCACGTGGTGGAATGGGTGAGGCTTATGTTTCTCAAGTTGCTGGTTACGCTCATTGTAATGCCGTCAAGAGTGGGCCCGGGTTATTAAATGTGGGAGATGCTGCCTTTGTTAATTCAGCCATTAATGGAGAATTGTTAACTCATACTCTTGTACGTGAGAATCACGAGGGGGCTCTCAATGTCAAGTGTAATGGTGAGGATGGGAGCCGCGTGGGTGGAAATGGCTTAGAAATTTTTAAAAAATTTGGGGCTGATGCCCAAGCTTCTATACATGCCCGCGATGACCCTAAGCCTGTGGGGCTTGCTACTGTAATGCATGATAGTCATTTCCCTCCTTTAAAGTCGTCTATCCGGGGTGATGATCGTAGTTTTGGTTCTTCTGTCTGGAATAGACCGAAGCCTAAATTACAGAAGCTTATGAAAATAGAGGTGGGTTCGGATTTGAATGGTAAGTTCACAATTCCCAAAGCTGTTATTGATGTGGGTGAGAAATTGTGGGAATTTGCAATTGTGGGGCACATAATTGATAAAAACTTACCGTTTTATTTGGTAAAGGACTGGGTTCTTCGTAACTGGGGAAATGATGTGACTGAAATTATCAAGCTGGAACCGGGTTTTTTCCTATTTAAATTTGGTAATGAATTTTTTTTTTTGGATAATTAAATTTGGTAATGAATTTACCCTGAATAATATTTTGAATGGTGATCCAACCTTCATTGCTGGAAAGCTTATGGTGATTAAAAGGTGGACTGTTGGTATGGTGTTGGAGAAGGAATATTTCTCCAAAATCCCTGTTTGGGTTAATTTAAAAAATCTTCCAATAGTTCTTCGTTCTATTGAAGGTTTGGAGTTTATAGGTAGCACCCTGGGTAATCCTCTTTTCGTTGATTTGAACAACTTTGCGAGGATATGTGTCGAAATTGATGCGGATAAAGATATTCCTAACTCTTTGGAGTATGATTTGGGAAAGGGAGTTACTGCAAAAATTTTGTTTGAGTTCCCTTGGAAACCTTCTAGATGCAACAGATGTAAAGTGTTTGGGCATTCTTCCCAGAAATGTCCCTTGGGCCAGTCCTCTGCTTCGTCTCAAGTGTGGAAGGTTAAGAAGAGTCCTCCTTCTGTTCCTGTGGCATCGCCTAAGGTTGCTTCCAATTCTGTCAGTAAATATAAGGATTGTCGTCTCTTTCCTTCAAAGGTTAATTCCACTTCTCCTGATCGCCCTAGTGAGTGGAATGAGGTTTCCTCGTTAAAAGGTAAATTAAAGTCAGGGGTTAGTAAGGCTGTTGTTCCTGCTGCAAGTTCAGACTATGGTAAAAATTCGTTTGAGGCTCTCTCTTGTGATGATGACTCTGATCCCTCTCTGGATTGTGATGTTAGAACTGATACTAGTGTTGACCCTCCTGATCCTCCAGTGTCTTCAAGAATGAGATTACGAGACAAACTGCGTGGGTTTAAAAATGCTAGAAGGAAGGGCTCCGGCCCTTTTTAGAGCTTTTTATTTTCCCTATCCTCTTGGGTTGTAAGAGGTTTCTCTTGGTAGCCTGATGGCTTGTTTGCCTGGTGGCTGTAAATCTTTTGGTTTTTGCCTGGTTGGCGCTTGTGCTTGTTCTCTTTTTTGGTAATAAATTTCTTAATTATCCAAAAAAAAAAAAAAAGAATCCATTATCAAATTTTAGTACTTTGGAAATGTCATCACCCCAAATCCAAGAGGCCCAATAGCTAACCAAAGGAAATGGGAGGTTCTTGTCAAGAACATACCCCAAAATGGATAAATCCCACTCTTTTTGACCTTCTTCAATAACCATGGAAGGCACAGCAAAAATACCCTCCTTACTTTCCCCAATATCCATACTTGAGAGTTAAAGTAAATTAGAATTTTTAGCAGGATTGTGAACAAGGCTACTCCAAGTCCGAGCAGAGGGGGCAATGTTTCCAGCCCCATCAGAAGAGGAGTTCAAGGGGGGGAAATCACCATTGCCACGTTGATTAACAAAACCAGCTTCCCCCACAGTTTAACACCAGCAGCACCACCATGATGGTGTACATGCTGAAGTGGTGCAGACTACTCTTGGTTCTAGTGTTGAAGGGTGTAGCTTTTCTACAATGCAGATGGATTTGACCTTGGTTGGTAGGGTTTCCCCTGCACAAGCTATGTCTTCCCCTTCTTTTGCAGATGTCATTTCGGCTCCCAAGGAGTGCTCAGTTGCAGGTGCGGCGTTTGTTGCAGCAACCCCTGTTGTTGTAGGTACTTCTCCTGCAAATCTATCCCTTGGTATCATGGGTTCTATTCATCCTCCGAATGTAACTAATTATATCCACTCGTCCAAGGATATTAGTTCTGTTGTTGACGTTGGAGGAAGTCTAGGTTATTCTGATGGCGGTCCTGTGCACAGGCCTCATGGCAGACTCGAGAATGAGTTGGAAGGAGTTGGTAAAAATATTTTAAATATTTCTCGTGGTCCTGGATCTCTTTGTTTGGTTGGAGTTGGTTTATGCGAAGAGGCTAAGGTGGCGTCTTTGGGTGACCATGTTTTTGATGCGGGTCCCATGTGTAAGGTTGCTGGTGTTGTTTTGGGGCAGCATGCAATTACTAATGGTGGGGCCGGTTCTCTACTATCTGACATGCATACGGTGGCTGCGCAGGTTGTTGGTGACAATAGCACCTTTTTGCAAGGTTCTCGTGTTGGCTTTGACGAAATTAATATGTCTATTATTAATAGTGGGGAGGCATTAAATGCAAGTTTGAATTATCAGTATAGAGGAAGAGTTGGTGATATGCCATGTGGTAGTGATAGTGTGGGCGCGGGACTCAAGATAGTGGATGCTTGTGAAGGTCCGCGTGTCAATGAACTAACCTTGGCTCATTTTAATTCTCAAGATGCGTGTGAGGAAGGTGATCCACTTGTCAACATTTCTTCTAAAGCCATGCATGATGCGTGTCCTGATGTCTTACGTGGAGGCAATGAGATTAATAGAAGGCAAGAGAAGGATAAAGCTGCAGGCGTTGGTGTTTGTGCAATTAATGCTCTCCACAAATCAATTTCAAGTGGTGATAATCCAAATGATGGCTTTTGTGAGGAAGTATTTTGTGGGGCAGAGATTGAGAATATGGGAGCTGCCCGTGATGTTGTGGCTGCTGACCGTGGGCCTGTTGAGAAATTTTGTGCATGTTCACATGCACCTCTTGTTAACTCCCTTCATGGTTCTGGTGGTGAAATTGGTGAAGGCATTCTTAATAATTTAAAGGCTGAATTTAAAGTTGGGTTGAGTGCTGGTCATAATACCCGTAATCCTAGTGGTATATCTTATGGTGGTTCTAATGGTGGCAAAGCTAATTAGGGTTAATGGTAGGGGTACTAATCTCTTGAAGGCTGAATTTCCTCCTTTAAAGTCTGCCAAGCCTGATGTGGCCATGAAATCCTTTCCTTCTTTTTGGAATAAACCTAAAGCTAACTTGAAAAAACTTTTGAAGAAGGATGTGGGTATTGCCCTTAATGGTATTTATGCAATTCCTGATGATATTATTGATGTGGGTAAGAAATTATGGGAATTTTCTTTTGTGGGTCACATTCTGGATAAAAATCTGCCTTTTTCCTTGGTGAATGAATGGGCCAGTCGTAATTGGGGTGATAATGTGCTTGAGGTTTTTTCTTTTTTTTTTTTGTATTTCTTTTTTTGGTTTATTTATTAATTAATTATCCAAAAAAAGAATTACAGCGCAAATGCCATCCTGGCGACAAGCCGAAGCTTAAAAGCCCAAAGGCCAACCAACCTCCCTAACCTATAAAAGAAACCTCTTACAACCCAAGAGGCTAGGGGAAAGTAAAAAACAAATACAAATACTATGGAAGTTCAACCCTTCCTATTTGCATTTAAAAAGTCTAAACTAGACCTGTAAACACATCAACCGACATTATAATATAGCAATAAAATGAACATAGCCGATTAAACGGTCGTAAGTACGACTATCAAAGCCGTCAGGAGCAAGCATAGCCAAAGACCATGAGCACGGCAGCAAGCAGAAACAGAGGCGCATAAACCGATGCACAAGAGGACCATCATGCACTCAAAGACCACCAAGTGGACAACCACCATGCGCACGTCCCGCATCCACCAGCCCGAGCTTATCACCTTGCGGATTAACCAAAACAGGCCTAATATAAATATTATGAGGATCAAGCAGGCCATGCAACAGATTAAAACTCACGTGAAATGGACTTTCACTAGACCACGGCACATAAGGTCAACACGTGTCATCCCCAACATCCCCATGCGCAAGAACAGCAACCAAGACCAAGTGACCGGGACGCACAAAAATATAAAATAAATAATTGAGCCCAAAGATAACCCACACACTCCAAAAAAAAAAATAATAATAATCAAACCCAAGACAACCACCAAACGGCCTCTGTCCATAACCCACGGGAAAACATGGGCAAAAACTGCCTAGCTCCCATCACCCCACACGCATGCACAAGGGACCCGGACCCACAAGATATATTAAATAAATCACCCACTTCACAAGCAGAACCACATGCAAGTGAAAAGTCAAATGCATTAAAAGCTTTAAAGCACTTTCACCATCCTCTTGAGGATACAACGCACATCAAAACCTTGAGACCACCCACAGTACATCTTTTTTTTTTTTGGATAATTAAGAATTTATTAATCCAAGAAGGGCAGAGCCCAAAAGAACAAAGAACAAAGAAACCGAGGCCACAAAAACCTACGGGAAAACGGACAGAACCTGCCCTAAAAAATGGACAAAAGCCAAACACACCTGCCTAAAAAACAGTCCAAACTAAAAAGCACAACAGAAACCACAACAGAAACCGCCCACAGCCCGGGCCCAAGCAACCAAAAAACAAAACCAACCCTAATGCTTAAAGATATTACAATGAAAGGCCCACCTGTCACACATAGACCTATTCCTAGGACTATCAACAATGCTTAGAAAACTAGAAACTCTATTTCTAACATCATTACAAATCAGAGAGAAAATGTCATCAGAGCTAATGAAAGAGTTTTCATGGATTCTCGCATTCCTTTGCCTCCAGATAATGTAAATTGTAGCAGCCCCCATTCTTTTAACGGTGTTACAGAAATTTTTGCTCTTGCAGGAGAGAATCCACATAAACTCATTCTCCCAGAATCGAGGGAGACGATTGTGGCCACATAACATGAGAACCTTTTTCCAGATGAGGGCAGTGAACCTGCAACCAAAGAAGAGATGATTCCTATTCTCAACATCAAGCACCACGTGGAAGTGATGTGTCACATGCAATTAATGCATTTAATGCATATAAAGCATTCAAACCGTGATAGCCTTGACTAGAGACCCGCGTTATACAAACCTTTCAAACCGCAAGAGACAGACTAGCATTAAATGCCCCACTTGCATCCAAAAAAGTGGCGACAAACACCTGCATACTCACTTATGGCTATCGAGGTCAAATGAACAAAGTGGGCTACCAAAGTGATTGCTCTCTGCCCAAATATCCACAAAGCCACGTGAGATGCCCAAATACCCACAAAGCCACAAGAGATGCCCAAATAACCACAAAGCCTCGTGAGATGCACCATGCACCAGACATGCACCAAACATGCGTGCCCCATCAACCAAAGGCTGACAAGCACATCGGGTGATGCTAAACCCCACAACAGCAAGTTCAAACCGTAGCACATACCACCAAAATAAACCAGCAGCTGAAACGCATAAAATCTGGAGCTGAAAACCCTATACACTTAATCAAACCGTGGGTTCAAGTCGTGGTATTGCAAAACCACATACATGCATAAAGAACCACCAACCGTGGTTTTACATAAACCATTAACCAGCCAATTGCTGCCACGTGGCGCTGTCTTAACGCATGGTGCTGAAGAGTGTGGGGAGAATTTGGAGACTTTGGTTCCTATTGAAAATTCTTTAATTATGAGTGCATTTAATGCCTCCAAGGAAAGTCACATTTCTACTCCACGTGGAGTAGCTACTGCTGGGGGAGCTCACGGGCTAGTGGCTTCTGACCACGCGTTTGGGGAGGTGTTGAATCTAAATTTAAAATTAAGTGGGCATGGTTTTGAGTCCCATGATCCAGCTTCCCATTTGCCTTCTACGGGTTTGCCACCTTGTCCAAGTCTGCATGTAACCCCTTTACCAATTGATCCAGTGGAGAATGCCGAGTCTGCTGACAGGGTCAACTTACGTTCCTTACATAATGCTGTGGGTGACCATGGTAAAGACCATATTGCCCCTTGCATAGTGGTTTCTCCCCGTGGGAAGAGTGGAGCTTCTCTTGTCAAGCCCAGACATTACCGTTCTGGTTATGCTAAGCATGGTTTCCCCAAGTCTAGGCAATCCAATTCTGATTTTCCTCCTTCGAAGGCGTCCTCTCAGGGTGTTGTTCATAAACCTTTTCCTTCTGTTTGGAATAAATCTAAACCCAATTTACAAAAACTCTTGAAAAAGGATGTGGGTACAGTTTCAAATGGTAAATTCACTATTCCTAAAGATATTATTGATGTAGGTGAAAAAATGTGGGAATTTGCTATTGTGGGGCACATTATTGATAAAAATTTACCATTCTCTTTGGTGAAAGATTGGGTTTGTCGCTCTTGGGGAGATGATGTGATTGAAACCATCAAGCTTGAACCGGGATTTTTTCTATTCAAAGTGGTAAATGAATCGGCTTTATTTAATATTTTGAATGGTGAGCCATCTTTCATTGCTGGAAAGCTTATGGTGATCAAGCGATGGAACCTTGGAATGGTGTTGGAAAAGGAATATTTTTCTAAGATTCCTGTCTGGATTAATATTAAAAATCTTCCTATTGTTTTGCGCTCTATTGCAGGTCTGGAGTTTATTGGTAGCGCCCTGGGAAATCCTCTTTTTGTTGATTTGGATAACTTCGCGAGAATTTGTGTGGAAATTGATGCAAATAAGGAGATCCCTAAGTCCTTGCTGTTTGACTTGGGAAATGGAGTTACTGCAGAAATTTTATTTGAGCTCCCTTGGAAACCCTCCAGATGTGTCAGATGTAAGGTGTTTGGGCACTCTTCCTTGAAATGTCCTGTTGGTTTGCCTCCTCCGTCTCAAGTGTGGAAGGTCAAAGAGAGTCTTCCTTCTGTTCAAAAAGATGTTTTCAATGAAGATCGTAATCCCAAGGAAAGAGTTCCCTCTCCTCCTAAGGT
This sequence comes from Hamamelis virginiana, assembly GCA_017140935.1. Classification (NCBI taxonomy): domain Eukaryota; kingdom Viridiplantae; phylum Streptophyta; class Magnoliopsida; order Saxifragales; family Hamamelidaceae; genus Hamamelis; species Hamamelis virginiana. The sequence continues at coordinate 15,362 of JAESVK010062977.1, forward strand.
TGAATCCTTAAAAAATAGTATCCCAAGTGAATGGAATGAGGTTTCCTCATTAAAAGCAAAGTTGAAAGTTGGGGTGAGTAAGACTACTGAAATTTCTTCTAGTTCTTTTCACGGGAAGAATTCGTTTGAGGCCCTCGATGTTGAAGATGACTCTGGTTCCCTTCTGGGAAATGATCCTTTTGATGATAATATTGTGGATTCTCAGGATCCTCCTATTTCTTCTAGAATGAAATTACGTGACAAATTGCAGGGATTTAAGAATGCTAGGAGGAAGGGTTCTGTTCCTTTATAGTTTTCTCTTTTTCCCTATCCTCTTGGGTTGTAAGAGGTTTCTTTTGTAGGCTTGGCTGCTAGTTAGCTGTTAGGCTGTTTAATCGTTTGGTTGTTGCCTGTTTGGCTTTTGTGCTGTATCTCTTTTTTGGT
>JAESVK010062979.1:0-13989 GCA_017140935.1 Hamamelis virginiana
CTGGGAGCCTGTTTTAGCCCATATAAAGCTTTTTTTTTTTTTTTTTTTTTTTTTTTAATTTATACACCTTTCTTTTTTCCCCTTTTACTAAGAATCCTTGTGGTTGTTCTACATACATTTCCTCTTCTAAAATTCCGTTTAGAAATGCTGATTTAAAAGCAAGTTGATAAACACGCCATTTCTTTTGTGCAACAAGAGCAATTAATGTTCTTACAGTTTCTAGCCTTGCAAATGGAGTAAAGGTTTCATAGAAATCTATACCTGACTTTTGAGAAAATCCTTTTGCCACAAGCCTTGCTTTGTGCTTTTGGATGCTTCCATCTTGGTTTAGCTTTGTCTTGTAAATCCACTTAACTCCAATAAATTTCTTCCTTCAGGCCTATCAACAAGCTCCCATGTGTGATTTTTCTCTATCATCCTCATCTCTTCTTCTATTGCCTTTACCTAGACTTATTGCTTTTTTGCAGCTTCAAAGCTTTCTGATTCTATCATAGAAAAATTACAAGACTCATAAATTTAACCTAGTTTTTTACCTTTCTTGGAGGAGTCTCCAGGGAAGACAAGTCTGATGATGGTGATCCTTCATTTGAGCTTGAACTTGATGGTGAAAGTGGTGATGCTGCATCCTCTTGTTCTTCTGGTGCGTTTGGGACTTTATAATGCTCTTCAAGTATGACATAAGGCAGCTCCTACACTTTCTTTTCATTCCAATTCCAAGAAGCTTTTTCATTGAAGATAACATTTGTACTAACAAGTAATTTTTCAATTTCCACATTATAAAGTCTGTACCCTTTGGTGGTATTGCTATATCCAACAAAAATACATCTCTAGTTCTTTTCATCAAACTTTGTTCTATTCTCATAAGGAATATGTGCATAGCAGATGCTCCCAAAAATTCTGAAATGGCTCACTGAAGGCTTCATACGTACCGCTCCATGCTTCATATGGAGTTTTTTCCTACATTGCTTTCGTTGGGCACCTGTTAAGTATATATGTAAACTATCATGTTGTTATATAAATTAACAACTACAATCATGCCCAAGATCACAACTATCATAATATAATATAATTACATAATGCGGAAATTAAACAACATACCCGGATCCATAATCGCAATCTTCACGCGATCAAATCTTCAAATAGAACAGTCTTCATTCTTGATGGAAAAGGGTTTCTCTCTTGACCCTCTTTCACCTTCTGTCAGTTTCTTCAGATAATCTGATGGATAATCTGAATACCTATTTATGGGTAGAGAGAGGACCAGTTTCCAACTTCGATTAGAACTCCACTAGCCCATCATAGTAGAAGATATTAGGAAACCACTTCTAATATTAACCAATTAGAAATAGGATAGAAGTGGTTAACATTATCCCATAAACCCACTATGTCACATGTGCTAATATTACGTGGGTCATTAATAAAGATTTAAATTTAAATTTAAATTTAAATCTTACATTCTCCCACTGACCCATGTGATAACTTTATAGTAGAATTTAATGAGTCTAACATTAGGCGCGCAATAAACCACATCCAACCATACTTTAATTTGGTCATCATAATACCATAATTAAACAACCCACTAATGCGAGTCATGGCGGTTCCACATCATTCATGCGATATAGTTCATTCCATGCACCACAACACTAGCAAACTGTTTAATACAGTCTATAAATAAGAAGTGCATTCAAAAGGTCCAACAATAATGTCTTTTATTTCAAAGACTATTCCTGTTAACATTTGTTCATTCTCATATATGTACATACACAATTAATACAGGAATAATTAATCAGAAACACATTTAATAACGTCTCAAAGTATCAAATAACATAATAACATAAAACAATCCATTACAATAATAAATGTTATGGGTCATATCCAAGACCCATGCTATTAGCATGTTCCTTAAATGTCTTTGGAGCCAACCCCTTTGTCAATGGATCTGCATTCATTAGTTGTGTGCTTATGTGTTCTATTGATACTCGTTGTTTCTGAACTTCTTCCTTAACGGCAAAGTATTTCAATTCCATGTGTTTAGCACCCTTAGAATACCTGTCGTTCTTAGAGAAAAACACAGCTGCGGAGTTATCACAATAAATTCTCAGCGGCTTGGCAATGGAGTCAACAACCCCAAGTCCTGAGATAAAGTTCCGCAACCACAATCCATGAACAGTGGCCTCAAAGCATGCCACAAATTCAGCTTCCATAGTTGATGATGCAGTGATAGTTTGCTTTGCACTCTTCCATGATATTGCTCCTCCAGCTAATAGGAACAAATAACCGAAAGTAGACTTCCTACTATCAATGCATCCACTAAAATCTGAATCTGAGTAGCCAATTACCTCTAGATTATCAGATCTCCTAAACGTGAGCATGTAATTCTTCATACCTTGCAGGTACCTTATGACTTTTTTTGCAGCTTTCCAATGATCCATTCCAGGATTGCTTTGGTATCTCTCTAACATACCAACAGCAAAACTGATGTCCGGTCTAGTGTAGGTCTGTGCATACATTAAGCTTCCTACTGCAGATGCATAAGGAATCCCTTCCATTTGTTTTCGTTCCCATTCATTTTGCGGGCATTGCATAAGGCTGAACTTATCCCCTTTTTGAATAGGGGTATCGCCAGCAGAAGATTTTTCCATTCTGAATCTCTCTAGAACTCTTTCAATATATGCTTTCTGAGACAACCCTAACAGTCCACGTGATCGATCCCGGAATATTTCAATTCCTATCACGTAAGTTGCTCCACCCATATCTTTCATTTCAAAGTTCTTAGAGAGAAACTTCTTGGTTTCATGCAATAAACCAAGATCACTACTAGCAAGCAAAATATCATCAACATACAAAATCAGAAATATAAACTTGCTCCCATTGACCTTTAGATAAATACAACGATCAACAACATTTTCTTTAAATCCAAATGAAATAATGATATCATTAAAATTAAGATACCATTGTCGGGACGCTTGTTTAAGTCCATCTATTGACTTCTTAAGTTTGCAAGCTAAATGCTCATTTCCTTTAATGGAGAAACCTTCAGGTTGATCCATATAGATTTCTTCATCTAAACTCCCATTTAAAAAAGCAGTTTTCACATCCATTTGGTGTAGCTCCAAATCATAATGAGCTACTAATGCCATAATGATTCTAAGTGAGCCTTTCTTGGATACAGGAGAGAAAGTCTCTTTGTAATCAATGCCTCCTCTCTGAGTAAAACCTTTGGCTACTAGTCTAGCTTTATATCGTTCAATATTACCCTTAGAGTCGCGTTTAGTCTTAAAGATCCATTAACAACCTACTTTCTTGTATCCTTTGGGCAATTCAACGATTTCCCAGACTTCATTCTAGTCCATTGATTTCAACTCATCATTCACGGCATCAATCCATTTAGTAGAATTATTACTTTCTATGGCCTGTGAAAACGAAACCGGATCCTTACTTGATCCTATATCAAAGTCAGATTCTTGTAGGTAAACTACATAATCATCCGAAATAGCAGACCTCATTTCCCTTTGAGATCTTCTTAATGGTACTTCTTGTGGTTCTCCTACTATTTGTTCATTGGCAACAATCTCATTATGGAGTGGTGGATCATTAATTTGTTGTTCAATGTTGTTAGGTCGTTCAACAACTGGAGGAACAACAATTTCCCTTGAAGTTAGTGGTACTGGGATAGACACCCTAACTTCTTGAATTACCACATTTCGTGGTTTATCACTCCCACTAATGTTACCATCTTCAATAAATCTGGCATTACCGGTTTCTACAATTCTAGTACTATGGTTAGGACAATAAAACCTATACCCTTTAGATTTTTCAGGGTAACCATAAAGTAACCACTGATCGTTCTTAAGTCCAATTTCTTTTCATGCGGATTATAGATTCTAGCCTCTGCTGCACGACTCCAGACATGTAGATGTCTTAGGCTCGGTTTCCTTCCTGTCCACAGTTCAAAATGAGTCTTTGGAACTGCCTTACTAGGAACCCGATTCAACAGATAAACAACAGTCTTAAGGGCTTGCATCCATAATGATAAGGGTAAGGTAGAATTACTTAACATACTTTTAACCATATCCATTAGAGTACGATTACGCCTTTCAGCTACACCATTCTGTTGTGGCGTGCCTGGCATAGTGTACTGTGCACAAATGCCATGCTTTTCTAAGAGTTTAGCAAATGGGCCTGGGCATTGCCCAGATTCATTATATTTTCCATAATATTCACCACCTCTATCCGATCTAATGATTTTCACCTTTCTTTCTAATTGTCTTTCAACCTCAGTAATGTACACCTCAACGGCATCCACTGCTTGAGATTTTTCATGCAACAAATAAATATAACCATAACGTGAAAAATCATCTATAAAGGTGATAAAATACCGTTCTCCACCAAAAGATGGTGTATCAAAAGGCCCACAAATATCTGTATGGATAATCTCAAGAAGCTCATTACTTCTTGTGGCACCCTTCTTGGTGTGTTTGGTTTGTTTACCCTTAATACAATCCACACACACACACTGAGATCAGTAAAATCAAGGTTTGGGAGAACCCCGTCTTTTACTAGCCTCTCCAGCGTTTCTCTAGAAATATGTCCTAGCCTTTTATGCCACAAGTTAGAGGAATTTTCATTTATTAGGCTACGCTTATTACCAATATTATGATGCAGGGTAAGAAGAGTTTCAGCAAAATAATTATCAAGCTTTAATTTGTACAAGCCATCACAAAGAATACCAGAACCAACAATAAAAGTATTCTTTAACAAACTAAAACTTTTATTCCCAAATTTAAAGGAGTAACCATCAATATCAAGTTTGGATAAAGAAACTAAATTTCTAGAAACAGAAGGAACATAAAGAGTCTGAAACAAATCTAAATAATGGCCAGTGTCCAAAAATAAACGATAAGTGCCAATGGCTTCAACTGGAGCTTTAACCCGATTTCCCATGAATAAGAAGTGTTCATTTGGATTTATGGTTTGGGTCGTAAGGAATCCCTACATCGTATTGGAAACATGAGTAGTAGCCCCAGAATCAATCCACCAAGTATTAGAAGGAACTTTAGTTAGGTTTGATTCGAAACATACATAAATTAAACTTTTACCTTTCTTTTCGAACCACTCCCTACGTTTTGGGCAGTCTTTCTGATAGTGTCCCGACTTTTTACAGAAGTGACACTTGTCATTGCCTTTTTCCTTCTTATAAGCTTGAGCATTCTGGTTGGGCTCATTTGCCTTGTAAGGACCACGCTTTATGTCCCTTTTGTGCTTCCTCCATTTCCTATCAGCTCCTTGACTTACGAGATGAGCTGAATGATGTCCAAGCTGTTTAAGTCTTGCCTCTTCTTGGATAACCATACTGGCCAATTCATTCATATTCCACTTATCCTTCATAGTGTTATAATTAATCTAAAATGGCCCATACTGAGGAGGCAAGGAATTTAAAATAAATGGAACGAGAAAGAACTCATCCACACTCATCCCTAAGGTCTTTAATCGAACAGCCAAATTTGACATTTCAATGACATGCTCATTCATGCCACGTGTACCATCAAATTTCATGGTGGTAAGCTTGGCCATAAGTGTCCCCGCAAGAGACTTGTCAGCAGTTCGGAAACGTTCTTCCACATTAGTAAGGAATTCTTTAGCATTTTCAGTTAATGGAAGTGTAGACTTGATGTTGTTTGATATGGTCATTCGCATAAACTTAATGCTTAGTTTGTTTGACTTTTCCCATGCTTTGTGAAAAGCTTTTTCTTCCGCACTGCTTGTATCAGTAATAGCAACCGGTTTCTCATATTCAAGAGCTACATCAAGGTCCAGTACACCAAGGTGAAACTGAACGTGTTCTTTCCAATCTGAGAAATTCATTCCATTTAAAATTGGAACAGACGAAGCATGCGAATGCAATAAAACTGGAACAAATACTGCAATGAATAATTTATGCTCACTACATTAATGCTAAAAGTTATAAAAAAAATAGATAATTAACCAAACATAAAACACAAATCAAAACAATAATAAATAGTGTTACCGTGATATACCTTTGGGTTAATCTTATGATAAACTATTAAACAATTATGGTGATTCCCTTTTACCAATAGGACTAATTGATAAAATATTTATAGTTAAGTAGGTTCGTTACCTTTGGTAATTAGGTCCAATTCAACTATGAATATTCACCAATTATCCTATCCCAATTCAATAATTACTTGAAAATAGTGCACATTTTGGTCAACTTAATATTCTCATAATTAAATATTGCGATTTGCAAAGTCATTATTAATTTAATATTGGGAATGAATATTAAATTTCAATAATTTAATTTGGTATTTACGTGTCATTCCAGTTAGGCCACTTTGGTGGCTACCAAACCGTGTCATAATATAAAATTCCAAATTAAAATAATGACTTTACACAATCATTAGATCAAATTAATAGTAATGTGTTCAAGATAGCAACTTAATTAGAACACGTTAAATATACCATAAAGAAAACAATTTGTATAAGCATGTAACATTAAGGTCAAAATCTGTACACGTTAATTTCCAAAGAAATTCGGACAGTGAAAAGGGTGAAACCAAACATTAGTACACAGCATGTATATGTATTAGTTTAACAAATGGAAAAACATTATGTGTACGGATCCATAAATAGGTATTATTAAATGGATGTGTACGAAGCATTATGTGTACTAATAATCCGTACACATTAATTTCCAAAGAATAATCCAACCTGGGTATTAGCACATGTAATCTATTATAATAGTAAACATGAAATACAACCATTCATCAGTGTGTGACATCATAATATATATATATATATATATATATATATCAATCAACATAGTATTTCATGATACTCCCGTGCGCCACATAATAATTATGTATATATATATATATATATATATATATATATATATATTTCATACATAAAACGTGAAGTATACAAACGTGAAGTATACAATTCCATATAAGTATATATGTGTGTGAACAATTCCATATAAAATGGAGTTTTTCCAAATCAATAGCAGGCATCCGTACGTATGGTCAAAAACAAAAGTTCCATACAGTAGATCATTATGAAGTCATTAGTTTGTACACATATATATTAACAGTACAAAAAATAATTATATTAATAACATAAAAACATATGTACCGATTATTTCAAGATTCGAAACTTAGGCTCTGATACCACATGTAAACTATCATGTTGTTATATAAATTAACAACTACAATCATGCCCAAGATCACAACTATCATAATATAATATAATTACATAATGCGGAAATTAAACAACATACCCGGATCCATAATCGCAATCTTCACGCGATCAAATCTTCAAATAGAACAGTCTTTGTTCTTGATGGAAAAGGGTTTCTCTCTCTTGACCCTCTTTCACCTTCTGTCAGTTTCTTCAGATCATCTGATGGGTAATCTGAATACCTATTTATGGGTAGAGAGAGGACCAGTTTCCAACTTCGATTAGAACTCCACTAGCCCATCATAGTAGGAGATATTAGGAAACCACTTCTAATATTAACCAATCAGAAATATGATAGAAGTGGTTAACATTATTTCATAAACCCACTATGTCACATGTGCTAATATTACGTGGGTCATTAATAAAGATTTAAATTTAAATTTAAATTTAAATCTTACAATATAGACTGTTGTATTTACAGCCTCTGCCCAGAAACTTTTAGGCGGCCCTTTTTCATTAAGCATAGAAGTTGCCATCTTTACAATTGTTCTATTTTTCCGTTCCGCGACTCCATTTTGCTGTGGACTGAATCAAGTTGTTAATTTCCAATGAATACCTTCATCTTTACAGAACTCATCACAATTTTTGGAGGTATTTTCTCATCCTCTGTCACTTCTCAAAACTTTGAGATCGTGACCACTTTGCTTTTCAGCATATGCTTTGAATTTTTTAAATGCTTCAAATGCTTCTGACTTTGCCTTTAAAAAATACACCCATGTCATTCGGGAGAATCATCAACAAAGATAAGAAAATACTTGTTTCAATCATGTGATGGTGTTCTCATTCTCCTGCATATATCAGTGTGAACAAGCTCCAGAGGTACCTTTGCTCTCCAAGATCTTTTTCGTGGAAAAAGTCCTGCGATGGTGCTTTCCAATGACACATCCTTCACAGACCTCCATTCTTGTTTCAATCACCGGTAGTCTAACCACCATATTTTTCTGTTTAAGCAACTTCGGCCCTTGAAAGTTTAGATGACAAAATCTCTTCTGCCATAGCCAGTCCACAACTTCACTTCTCAAAGCAAGCTATATTGAGTAATGAAACTCAATTGGAAAATTTCTGTTCTTCTCCATTTTGACATTTGCAATTAATTTATTCTCATTATTCTCATCATATATTTTGCAAGCATTTTCTTCAAAATGAACATGATAGCCATTTTGAATAAGCTGCCCAACACTTAGTAGATTTTGCTCTAGATTGGGTACTAGCAAAACATCACCACTTCGTTCCTATTTAGTTTCAACTGCAATTGTTCATTTGCCTATTGCTTGTTCAACCGAACCATTTCCCATTCGTACATTTGAAGTAACTGTAGTATCCATATCAAGAAATATATTCTCATTTCCTGACATGCGATTGCTACAATCACTGTCGATGTACCAAATATTGCCCCTTCCATGTGAGGCAGAATGGCAAACGTAGAACAAGTTGCCTTCATCTTCCTTTTCTTTTGAAAAATTTGCTTGATTATTTGTTTTAAAATAGCAATTTTTTTTCTAAATGCCCAAATTTCTTACAATTATGACACTAGGGCTTTCCACGATGCCAACAATTTGAGGTTGAATGATTTAACTTATTGCAAATCTTGCACTGGAATTTAGATTTTTATGAAGTCATACCTTTTCCATTTTTTTCTAGTCATTTTCTTGTTGAGTCCTGCTCCCGCCATCTTCTTGGATTTCCCTTCTTCAGTTCGATCCTTGAATCAACCTTCTTGGAAAATATTTGCAGTTTAATGGTTAGCTTTGACTGGAAAACGCTTTCAACAGATTGGTCAGAATGCCTCAATTTTCTTTGCTCATGAGAGAGTAGAGAGCCCATTAATTCTTGAACTGATAAAGTTGAGAGATCTTTTGATTCTTCATTGGTGGCAACAATATAATCATACTTCTGAGGCAGGTTAATAAGAATTTTCTCAATTGCTTTTTGATCAGAAAACTTTTCACCGTAAGATCGCATTTGATTAACAATTTCCACAACTCTAGAAAAATAATCTTTCATACCTTCAGACTCCTTCATTTTCAAATTTTCTAATTCTCTTCTCAAGGATTGGAGTTTGATACTTATTACTTTGGCATCACCTTGAAACTCTTTCTGCAAAATCTCTTATGCTTCTTTAGCATTACTTGCTCCAATGATTCTTGAAAAAATTGCTTCAACTACTCCAAGAGTAGAGCTTTGGCATCTTTCTTGCTATTTTCATTCAGCTTCTCTTTTTGGAAATCACTTAAGATTGTTTCATCAGTAGGCTCGGCATATCCAGCTTCAACGAGACTCCAAAGTCCTTGTGATTGCAACAAGGTCCTCATTTTGATCTTCCAAAAATCATAATTTTCCCCACAAAATACTGGTACCAAGGTGTTCGCTTCCTTTTTTGGAAATCTTCAGTATGGCCGCAGCGTATTTTGTGTTGAAGGATGGGGGCGTGCCAGAAAAGTTAACCTTACCACTTTTCAAGATGATTGGCTCGAAGCAAGCCAAACTGACTTCTAATTAGGCGATTGTGTGAATGGTTCGAATTGCCTCAATGAAGAGGACTTTTAATACTTAGGCAAATTAATGAATCAAAATAAAAACAAAATAAAATAGAAAATAGAATGCGTCGAAGAAACAACATAATCATAAAATTACCTCAATTTCTGGTACAACAACTCCACGACTTCTGTTAAAGCTCTTCAATGCGATGGATGATTTAGAAGAAAGGATCCTAAAAGCTAAGTTACCTAAACTAAATTACTTAAGCTACGTAAAGGAAATTGAACATTTGAAACTAGATAAAGAAAATGATAAACTGGAAACTGTAAAGTAAATGATAAACTGGAAATTGAGTAAATGGAATCACAAGCTTGAAAAGTAAAGGAAATTACAACTTGAAAAGTAAAGGAAATGAAAATAGAGACAAGACACACGTTGGTGTGATTGATGGTTGAAGAACTGGTGGTTGAGGAACCCTTTGCAATGAGGTTTCTTCCTCTATTTATAAACTTCAGAATAACTACCTTCAAACTCCCATTGGCTACTGCGATGCCATGTGGCTAAATTTACATTATAACTGTTCTTCAGACTTTCATCGAATCCTGTTTTGCCATGTGGCTAATTCTTGAAATTTGATAACTTCCAGATTTTCCCTCCAAATTCAAATAACTGAACTTTAATTGCTCTAATCAGAGAAGTTCTCAAATAACTGTTGTGATTCAAAAAATAAATAACTGCTAAACAGTTACCAGCAGTTATTTATTTGAATTTCAAATTTCTATTACACGGGAACTTAAAAGCCATCAAATAAATTGTCTTTTCACATAAAAATTGTTTCTCAGAGGTTATATACTCATATAATATTCGAAACTTTAAAATTTAATAATCTCCAGAGGAAAAAATTAAATTTATAAGAAACTACTTTGCCTCGAAAAAACGAAGTCAATAACCACTTCTGATAACTGTCTTTTTCTTCAAAGCAATAAATAAAACTTAAAACATTCATTTTCCACGTCATCAAGTTGCTTTCATGTGGCTTTAATCTATTGGCATGCAAAGATTGAGCGTGAACACAAGGTCTGAGAGAATCCTCTTGCTGTTGCCATAATAGACTCCTTATGATGAATGACTAACGCCCAATTGATGTCACTAACCTAGCAAGCTCGGATATCACTTGTTGGAATTATAATCTAAATGCTTTAAGGTATGGAAGAGGAATTTTGCAAAGTACTAATGCAAGAAGTATTAGAAAAAATAATAAATTTGTATTATCAAGAATTAGATAATATTTTGTCAAACAATTACTTAAGGAATAGAATAGATTGTATATCAATTCTGTAAATTAGAGAATTATATACCAATTCTAATAAAGAATAAGATGAAGTATAAAAAGAATACTTGAATAATAATTCGATCAAATCATAAAATTATTCAAGTAACAATTATATAGAAACAGAATGCATAAAATATATAATTTGCAAGTTTTGCAGAATCTGAAGTAGAATATAGTTTAAGAAACTTAATCAAGGCAAGTATTGTACACTTTGTCCTTAAGACAGAATACGTCCCTCCTATTGGTGCTTAGAGTTTGATGAACGTCTGCCTCCCAAGATACAATGATCACGTCTGCAGAGGAAGCACTACAATCTGCAGACACAACAAACCAAAACAATGCCTATCTCTCTCTCTCTAAAACCATAAGCAGACAATGCAAAAAGACTGGGATGAATTCAATAAATGGACTCTGGGACCAGTGGCCTATTTATAGACTAATCGGTGTCCCTTCGTGAAGTGCAGAAGGGTACCAATAGAGACATGACCCTGTAAAGAGTTGCAAAATTAAACACAACCCGTCACCATTGCAGAAAAGTCATGACTGTTCTGGGAAGAGCTGCATAGTCATTCTGGGTTGGCCCAAAAAAATAATGGGTTTGGTCTAAATGACCCAATACGTCCCTCCTATTGGTGCTTAGAGTTTGATGAACGTCTACCTCCCAAGATACAATGATCACGTCTGCAGAGGAAGCACTACAATCTGCAGACACAGCAAACCAAAACAATGCCTATCTCTCTCTCTCTAAAACCATAAGCAGACAATGCAAAAAGACTGGGATGAATTCAATAAATGGACTTTGGGACCAGTGGCCTATTTATAGACTAATTGGTGTCCCTTTGTGAAGTGCAGAAGGGTACCAATAGAGACATGATCCTATAAAGAGTTGCAAAATCAAACACAACCCGTTACCATTGCAGAAAAGTCATGACTGTTCTGGGAAGAGCTGCATAGTCATTCTGGGTTGGCCCAAAAAAATAATAGGCTTGGTCTAAATGACCCAATATGTCCCTCCTATTGGTGCTTAGAGTTTGATGAACGTCTGCCTCCCAAGATACAATGATCACATCTGCAGAGGAAGCACTACAATCTGCAGACACAGCAAACCAAAACAATGCTTATCTCTCTCTCTCTAAAACCATAAGCAGACAATGCAAAAAGACTGGGATGAATTCAATAAATGGACTCTGGGACCAGTGGCCTATTTATAGACTAATTGGTGTCCCTTCATGAAGTGCAGAAGGGTACCAATAGAGACATGACCCTGTAAAGAGTTGCAAAATCAAACACAACCCGTCACCATTGCAGAAAAGTCATGACTGTTATGGGAAGAGCTGCATAGTCATTCTGGGTTGGCCCAAAAAAATAATGGGCTTGGTCTAAATGACCCCACCCCACCCGACCCGGTGCGGGCGGGCACGCGCCTGTGTGGTTTGGATCAAACCCAAGTTTGGGTAGGTCTTCTCCCTTTATAAAACTCTGGTACCCCTTGGGGCCCAACCCATAGGTCCAATGTAAGGGTATATAAGCACACAAGCTTTCCACTTTTATTCAATGTGGGACAAAAATGATTATCACCAGCAACCACTTTCAAATTGGTGATTTTAAACTGCAATTTCTCATTCAAAATATTAGTATTTTGAGCTTATTAATACAATACATTAATCTCCTTTATGAGATTAATGCATTCTAAATGGGCCCACTTCAAAATGCTTGTGGGCATTGTTATTAAACCCAGATCGGACCGGCCAGTTCAACCGGTTGGACCGGGAACAGGTCCCCTCTCCGACTGGTTTAACCTACAAAAACCCGTTTTTTAAATAAACCGTTCAACCCGGCGGCGGTTCAACCGGTCAACTTGTTTTATTTTATTTTTTATTTTTTTTAAAAAAAAATTTTAATTTTTTTAAGGTGCTAAAATGACTAAAATAGTCCCAATATTTTTAAAATCTCTTAAAGCCAAGAAGGCTAAAAGGGCAAATTAGTTTTGAAAAATCTCAAATAACAAAAAGAAACCAAAGCACCTAATGTAATAATACAATATTTTTATCTTGCATTTTAAAAAATATATATAATAAAGATTGATCAATAGTAATTATCAATTTTCAATTTTGATGACTGCACATAAATTCAAATATATGAATTGATTGTACAAACATTTAAAAAAAATTATATTTTGAATCATTTACAGCTTTTATTCTAATAAATAAATAAATAAATAATATATTTATGACATCACGGTTCAACCCGGCAGTTCAACTGGTTGAACCGGTTGACTCTTAACCCAGTAACTTTTCCGGTTCGATGAACGGTCCGGGTTTTAAAACATTGCTTGTGGGACCCATTTATAAATTAAGCTAAAATAGCGCGCTTACTTATGCTCAAAATATAATAATTCCCCTTATGCTCAAAATATAACAATCCCCCACATGAATGGAAATTGGCTGGTTAATTATGCATATGACAAATGTTCACTCAAGAGAGAGATAAGAAGAGTCCCCACATCAGGAAAAGTAGCTTATGGCTTTGAACCTTCCTTAGTGAAAGACTATCAGATTTGCTAGCTAATAAGTGAACATGATGTCTTGAACTGTTCAGCTCTTTTGTGCAAACCAAGACAATAGAATTCACACGGTTGTTAGAAAAAATAATGAAAAATTAATTATCCAGAATTGGATAATATTGTGTCAAACAATTACTCAAGGAATAGAACATATTGTATATCAATTCTGTAAAGTACAGAATTATATATCAATTCTAATAAAGAATAAGATGAAGTATAAAAAGACTACTTGAATAATAATTCTTTCAAATCAGAAAATTATTCAAGTAACAACTATATAGAAGCAGAATACATAAAATAAATAACTTACAAGTTTTGCAGAATCTGAAGCAGAATATAGTTTAAGAAACTTGATCAA
>JAESVK010062981.1:0-19323 GCA_017140935.1 Hamamelis virginiana
AGGGCCCTCAATCTCTTCTCGTCAATTAGGGACAGCTGTTCATATCTATCCCTCATCCAATCGACTTCAGCTAGTTGGCTTTCCATAACTACCCTTAGTGAAGGTATCTCTAACTCAATTGGTAACGCTGCTTCCATACCATACACTAACGAGTAGGGTGTAGCCCCAGTTGACGCTCTAATGGATGTGCGATAGCCCCACAATGCCAGAGGCAACTTCTCATGCCAATCATTGTACGTATCAGTGGTCTTCTTCAAAATGGTTTTCAAATTCTTATTAGCTGCCTCCACTGCTCCATTAGTCTGCGGACGATAAGGAGAGGAATGGTGATGTACTATACCATATTTCTTAAGAAGCTCTTCGGTCTCCTTTTTGAAATGCTGCCCATTGTCTGAAATAAACTCACGTGGCACTCCATACCGATAGATGATGTTGCACTGTATGAACTTGGCAACCTGCTTAGCATTCAAAGTCTTGTACGATGCTGCTTCTACCCATTTGGTAAAGTAATCAATAGCCACCAGTATGTACTCGTGCCCATTCGAGGCCGCAGGAGTGATCTTGCCGATGATATCAATGCCCCATGTTGCAAACGGCCATGGTGATGACATGGTAGTGAGTGGCATGGATGGCTGATGCTTACCACTTGCAAACACCTGGCACTTATGGCATTTCTTAACATGTTTAGCACAATCACTTTCTAAGGTCAACCAATAGTAACCCAGTCTCATAATCTTCTTTGCGAGCATATACCCATTCATATGTGGAGCCCCGGCCCCTTCATGTATTTCATGAATAATCTGCTCTGCTTCATCTTCTGTTACACACAAGAGATGGACACCGTCATAAGACCTTTTATACAATCTCCCACTGCACAAGATGAATTGGCTAGCCAACCTTCTCAAAGTTCTTCGGTCAACATAGGATGCTTCTGGCGGATACTCCCCTTTTTCTAAGTACTGCTGAATATCATGGTACCATGGCTTCCCGTCGTTTAGTTCTCCTTCCCTTAGGGCACAACAGTAGATGGGTTCTTCTCTAGATTCAATGATCATCGGTGCTACTCCCCCTTCTATTGGGATCTCTGTCATGGATGCTAGAGTGGTTAAGGCATCCGCAAACTTGTTCTTTTGCCTAGACAGGTAAAAGAATTTTATTTGACGGAATTCTTTCGCCAGTGTCTCTAGATAATCGTGATATGGCAGCAGCTTCTCATCCTTAGTCTTCCATTCTCATCTAGTTTGGCATATGATAAGGGCTGAATCCCCATACACTTCAAGCTCTTCTACTCCCAAGGCCAATGCTGATTCCAAGGCTAAAATGCAAGCCTCATACTCAGCTATGTTATTGGTTGCCTTAAAGTTCAGTTTTACTGCCACAGGTATCATCACATCTTCAGGTGTCTCCAGACAAACTCCTATGCCACATCCTTTCCTATTTAATGCTCCATCAAAGTGCGCTTTCCACACCTTCTTCTCTACCACAAGGATCTCTTCATCTGGGAACTAGTGATTGACATCGCCTGCTTGTGAAGTAGCACATTCTGCCAGATGTTCTGCTATAGCTCTTCCCTTTACTGATTTCTGCAGTACATACTGAATGTCGAATTCTGACAATAACAATAACCACCGCGCTGTTTTATAGGACAAAGCAGGCTTCTCAAACAGATACTTCAACGGGTCCATTCGACTAATCAAGAGTACTTGGAAAGACATCATGTAGTGGCGAAGCTTTTGAGTTGCCCACACCAATGCCACGCATGTCTTTTCCAAAGCACTATAGTTCACTTCATAATCCGTCATCTTCTTGTTGAGGTAGTAGATGGCATTATCTTTAAAGGATTCTTCAAGATATTGAGCTAACATAGCTCCCATCGCGGTTTCGGTGACAGTTAAGTAGAGTAATAACGGTTCACCTTGTCGCGGGGGAACCATTATTGGTGGGTTGCTCAAATACCTTTTAATGGTATCAAACGCCTCTTGACATTCCTCATTCCACTTAGTCGGACATCCTTCTTTAGCAGCTTGAAAACCGGCTCGCAGATAGTTGTCAACTGAGCTATGAAACGGCTGATAAACTGAATTCTTCCCAAAAATCCCCAGATTTCCTTTTCTGTTTTTGGTGGTTGCATCTCCATGATGGCTTTGATTTTCCCCGGATCTACTTCTATCCCTCTCTGTGTGATCATAAAACCGAGCAGCTTCCCAGCAGTCACTCCAAATGCACATTTCTGAGGGTTCAGACGCAGCTTGTACTTGATAATTCTTTCAAAGAACTTCTTCAGAGCAGCTAAATGTCCTTCCCTATCCACAGACTTCACGATCATATCATCTACGTACACTTCCACCTCCTTGTGAATCAAATCATGCAGCAGTGTGGTAGCCATCCTTTGGTATGGCGTGCCAGCATTCTTAAGGCCGAAGGGCATAACCCGATAACAAAATGTCCCCCATTGTGTGATGAAGGCTGTCTTTTCCATATCTTGGGAAGCTATCTTGATCTGATTATAACCCGAAAAGCCATCCATAAAAGATAAGAGTGCATAGCCAGCAGTGTTGTCAACCAATACATCTATATGAGGCAGAGGGAAATCGTCCTTAGGACACGCCTTATTGAGATCTCTGAAATCAACACACATTCGTACTTTCCCATCCTTCTTAGGTACTGGAACGATGTTGGCTAACCATTCTGGGTACTCCACTACTTGCAAAAATCCAGCATTCATCTGCTTGATCACCTCATCCTTAATCTTCAAGGCCCATTCTGGCTTCATTTTCCGCAGCTTCTGCTTGACTGGCTTCATGTTCGGATCAGTGGGGATAAAGTGCTGTACAATGTCGGGATCTATGCCTGGCATATCTTGGTACGACCATGTGAAAGCTTCAATGTTCTCTTTCAAAACCTCTACCAATGATTCACTCTCTTGCAGCGACAGTGTTGATCCAATTTTAATTATTTTAGGTGATTCATCCGTCCCTAAATTGATTGAAATTAATTCATCCATGTTAGGTTGAGCGTGCCCCTTTCCATATTGCTCGTCGAGCTCAGGAGGAACATCCTCTCGTGGGTCTATGTTCATGCCATACAAATCCAATGATGATAAAAAAGAGACACTGCAAGAGAGATAAGAAGAGAATGAATACTTCTTTTATTGATTGTAAGTTGAATAACTGAACATATAAGATGAAACAAACTGACACTCATACCTCTTCAAATGAGGTCGGGGTTTTTTTATTGGAAACAAGAAAATCCTATACTACTACAAAGAAAGCAGGGAAATCCTATTCTACTGAAGACACCTACAAGTTATCATCAGATGGAAGTGACTCGATCCCCTCACAATCATGGATGAAAGGGCAATCTTCTAAGCCCCAGTTTGATAAAGGTGGAGTTGTAGGTTCAATTGGGTAGATCGCCCCGACTTCATAAGTATGCAATTCGAGACACAGAACCGCCTGCTCGAACATATCTGTCATGGCACCAGCATCAAGGTCTTCAACCCAATCCTTTTTTTCCTTACCAGTCTCACTAGTAACAGCATCATCGATCACTGAAGCAATAGGAGAACACCATTCATCACTGAAGAAAATCTCAAACCCAGGTACACTGATCTTCTGATCCTCAAGGTAGCACGGTTCAGGGAAACCACAATATGGAAAGTCACCACCCTCCTTGACGAAAGCCCCATTCAAAGTTGGTCAGTATGGCTCAAGGGTTGAGTTAAGGGTTCGTCTTTTCGCCCTCGCAGAGTCTTTTTGTTTCTTCTTCTGAGCCATTATCTTCTTATCTTCCTTAGTAGGTTTGTAGCCTAACCCATAAGGATGGATAGCAGACGGGTACTTCAAAACTTCAGCGATGCCTTGCAACCTTCGGCCTAATCCCATTCCAGGGAAGAATCCCATTCCTTTCATGATCTGTCCTACATGCAGATTCCCATGAGGATTATAATCAAGAGGTATCAACTCCCTCTGCTCGGGCTCTCCTTCGATAGCCTGTACATACTCGAACCCTGACAGTAGCACTTCTGATGGCTTCTGGCTGATCTCACAGATTGGCACTCGACTATTTCGGTTCATCTCCATATCCCCTTTCAAAGTGACCACTGACCCCTGATAAGGAAACTTAATCTTCTGGTGAAGTGATGACGGTATAGCCCCGGCCGGATGAATCCACGGTCTTCCCAAAAGCAGATTAAAACTGGCTGGCACATCTAGGATCTGAAAATCAACATTGAATTCAACTGGCCCAATAACAATTGGAAGAGTCACCATTCCCACAACTTCTCTGCGAGTGTTGTCATAAGCCCTGACAGTCTGTCCTGATGGCGAAAACTCAGATGGTTCAATCCCCAATGTAGCAGTTGTACTGAGCGGACACACATTCAACGCTGATCCATTGTCAACCAAGACTGAAGGAACTCTCTTTCCCAAAATATCCACAGTGATGTACAAAGCTTGCAGATGATTACTCCCACTCTTGGGTAAGTCAGATTCAGTAAATGAGATGGATGGTCCATGATGAACCGGATTTACCAAACCTACCAAACCCTCAGGGGACGTATCAATAGGAACCTGCACCTGATTGAGCAACCGAAGCACCGTTTGTCTATGTTTCTGTGAAGCCATGAGCAATCCCCAAATGGTAATGTTAGCCTGTGTTCTCTTCAACTGTTTCAGTATCTCTTCCTCTTCTTCTATGACATCTGATCGCTGACCCTTCTCTAATTCCCCCAACGGATTACTGGCTTCCAAATGAGCTGGCTTGAAATGGCGTCCGCCTCGAGTCAGATGGTCTACTTCCTCATCACTGGCCCACAGATTCTCTATGGTTTCAGGTGTGTTCATGAGATCCTCCCATTCAATCATACCGATCAAATCACTGTCTTCCCCGGTGATCTTCACGACTAAAGAAGTTTCATTCTCAAACTGTTTCTGCATGGTATCCTGACTCAACCCTTCGGGTGAAGAAGGAATATCTGGTTCAACTTCTGCAGGTAAATCATCCCACCCCGTTGGAATGATAGGTTCATCAGACATCTTTCTTGATGAATAGAGCACATAATAATCAAATTTGCCGCTCGATTCTCCTAACAATCCGACCTCCGGGTCTCCCACTAGGTATCTCTCCTTCAACTGACGTTGAGAATTCCCACTTCTAGGAGCTTCTTCGAGAACTTCAGGTTGCTCAGGTTCTTCATACTGATACAATTCTCCATCATCAAGTAAATCCTGAATCAGTTTCCCTAAAACTCTGCAATTCTCCGTGTCATGCCCGAAGATGTTGTGGTACTGGCAAAAAGGCTTATGGAAGCGAGGTATGAGTGGGGTAATGAGGCCTTGGGACCGGGCTTGGTAAAAGGCTTCGGTTAAGGTAGTTTTGAGTGGGACATATGGGCGGATTGGGTGCCTAATTTTTGGGTCTTCGAGGCCCAGGGCATTGATTTGAGCTGGTGGCGGTACAGCATGGGTTGGGAGAGGGTTACTGGTGACATTTGGTTGATTTGGTGGATTTGGTGGGGCAATGACTTTCTTGTCAATGAGGTCTTGGATTTCATGGCGAAGGCGCATGCATTGGTTGGTGTGATGGCCCTTAGATTGGTGGAACTGACAATAATCATTCTCCTTGAAATTTCTGGGTAATGGATCTGGAAGAGGCAGGGGTTCCAAAGGGGTAAGGAGACCACGTGCCTTCAATTTCTCAAGGACACGTTCCAGGGACATGTATAGATTGGTGAACTGGCGGGCCGGCTCTCTAGCTTGGAATGGGCGGTTTGATTGGGTAGCCTGAAAAGGTTGGGCAATGGCATTGACTTCAGGGTTGGGTTTGCGGTTGAGAGGTGGTTGGCGGTTTCTGAAGGATTCTTCGGCCTTCAGAGCCCAACTAGCCAAAGCATCTTCAACTTGAGTACCAGCAATAACATGGGCTTTGAAGTTAGGGAAGTACTGTGAGAACAAATACTTGTTGTAGATAGGCAAGAGGCTCTTCAGTACCATCTGCACCTGTTCATCATTTGTAGGCTTGTGGGTCATCTGCGAAGCTTTCGCCCTCCATCTGGAAATGAAGGCAGAGAAACTCTCCCTCGGTTCCTGCTTAGTAGTCTCAAGGTCCCTACGAGTCACATCAATCTCAGTGTTGTACTTGTAGTGATTAGTGAACTCATTGCAAACATCCTCCCATGTCTTCAACTTAGTCTCATCTAAGGATAAAAACCACTTCGAGGCTGACCCTTTCAGTGATTCATGAAACATCTGAGCCAACAGCTCATCATCGGCTCCACGAGGTTGCATCGCCCTCACATACATCTTCAAATGGGTTTTAGGACAACCCATCCCATCAAACTTCTCTAATTCAGGCATCTTAAAACTGAACGGCATACGAGCCTTGGGGAACAGTGAAAAAGATGTCACATCAACCATGTCATCAGACCGATGCATCCCCTTCAGGGCTTTCTCTAAGGCTTCAACCTTACTCGACAACAGGATTGGATCCCCAGAGAGGAACCTAGATCCACTAGGCTCGCCATCCAGATTAATGGGCTTAGACTTGGCTCCTGCCTGGGCTTTGGCACTGTCATCAACTTGGGCCGGGATAGGTGAATCAGAGGTACTCTTCGGGTTCTCTAAATGGGCCTCCCTATCCTGATCTGTACTGGTCTGTTTATCTTGGGACATTTTCTTAATCTGTTCAGTCTCACGGGCCAAGGCATCAATTCGGTCCATGATAGCATTCAACACTGTAGCAGTGGTACTGGATTCTCCGTCAGCCATTGAGGATACACTCGGGGGTTCAACACTAAAAAGACGCCCTCTAGAATCACGACGCCAGGCCAGAATTCTACACCATGAAATGGGCTTTTTTAGAAAAACGGACAAGTCCATGATACTCAAAACCTATCGACAGACTATCAAAGAGGTACTATCCAAATAGAAGAAAAGGAGAAAGGGGAAAACCGTCCTATCATAATTCCAACTCACTTCCCTATTTCACAAGGGCATTTCCTTAGAAATTAGGAAATAAATTGAAATCACCAATAGGGAAATAAAACATGATTGACCAAACAGGGCATAAAGAGCGACACCAATGATTAGCCCTTCATTCTTAGGACACTTTCCTTTGAATAGAAGGTCTTAGTCAAACAAGCCAAAACAACCTAATCACAGAAAAGGGTATGTACCTTTAGAATATTCTCTTCCATCCTCAAAATAGTCCTTTCGTTCTAAGGACCAAAATCCTTAAAATAAAGGGCCTATATTAAAAATATCAAAGTTTATCCAAGGGTACATATCCCTAAGTTATAGCATTCACAAACAAGGCTCACATCAAATTGGGACAATTTCGGCAGCATAACGACGCAATTATGTGCTAAAAGAAATTTGGCAGCATAACGGCGTAGGTATGTGTCAGGGGAAAATTTCAACAGCATAACGGTACAGCTAAATGCCAAAAGGAATTTCGGCAGCATAACAGTACAATTGTGTGTCGAAATTCCGGCAGCATAACAGGTGTGTGCAAGCACTGTAGGGTAGAGTGTCCTACTTGGCTGTCTACATGGACTAATGCAAAAGGTGGGTTCAAAGGTTCCTATTGCAGACCAATCCATATACCTAACCACATGTGACACATGGCGTGCCGCGTGGGTCAAACAGTACTGATTGGTCATTGATATACCCCGAAGGGTACTTGACAATAGGTTGATGGCTTCGTCATGATTGCCCTAGTGTCGAATGGAGACAGGGATCAGGACTAGACCATCGTTTGGCAAGGCAACATCGTCCTATCACACAATGACATGCAGCTAATATAACTAAAATGATATGCAGTCACACAAATGCAAGTGGTTGATTTTAATTAATTTAAGAAATTAAATAGCCCAATTAAATTAATGAAGTTTAGCCCTCGACATCCCCAGCGGAGTCGCCAGTTCTGTGGACCAGCCTCGTGGCGGGGCTTTGGGTGGTGTCCACATCATCACCGGGCGATGCGATTAGGGGGGTTTAGAAATCAAACAAAGGAGTCGCCACCTTATTTTTAAGGAATAAGGAAACCATAAAAATGTTTTATTTTAAAACAAAACAAACTCCATTTTCAATGAAAAGACAGTCTACAAACCAGAGTTGGATCCGGGGGCTAGGTTACGACGTGGGAAGGTTCCAAGCTTTCACTTGTAGGCACCCACCTCGCCCTAATTAAAGGACTTCTAATTTATTTGGGCTATTTAAATCCTTAATGCAAACAATCCTAAATAATCTAATCAACCAAAAAAGTAGTGATATAAATGCAGTAATCTATATTAGTTATATTAATAATAATAAAAAAAAATATATACAAACAAACCCCTAAAACCTAAGACACCCTACGGGCATCCTAGGGCGGACTTGAGCCCTATTAGCGCCTACGTAACTTACTGGTATCACCCAGCAAGTATCAAAGTCCACGTAGTTCGACTACCCTAGGACTCTCCTATTGTAATCGATCACATCATCAAAGGTATTTCAACCTAATTCAAGACTCTAACTTCGAGAGTTTTTATTCTTTCAAAATCATTTATTTGAAATCATTTCAAATTAAAAGATATTCATAAAATCCAAATATTCCAAAATAATTCTTATCTTTAGAATTAAATTCCAATTGAAAATCTTTTTCAAAGATATTTCAAGAAAACAAATCATATTGAGAGGAATTTCATTCCGAAGTAAAAATCTTTTAAAACATTTCAAATCTTTTGAAAATCAATTAATAATCAAATATCTCATAAAATCATATTTATTTCATAAATATTGCATCAAAAATCTTTTAGGAAATCTCTCGAAGATCGACTCTTAAATCAAATAAAATACACAATTCAAATCATGATTTTTACAACAAAGGAAATTCCTAGGGAAGGTCAAGTGACCTTCCTAGCCTAGGGTCTCTAACTAGCCCTAAAGTATTTCTAAAATCCTAAAAATACTAATGCAATGCATGCTGAAATTTAAATAAATAAGCATGTAATCAATTCTAAAAATGCATGAAAATGCTCCTAAATGCACACTAATTGATCTATGTGACCCTAAGCATATTTCTATGTTGGATTAAATCTTAAAATAATTTTTAGAAGTGATTTAAGGGCATAAACAAACCCGGACAGATTTGAATATTAACCTTTAACCACTCTAAAAATCATGAAAATAAAGAATAAAAAAATGTGAAAATGACCTAGCATGCTTTCTATATGAATATACTATGAAACTACTATTAAAATCATACAAAATATGGCTTAAAAATGTTAATTAAACCACTTTAAAACATGTATTCAAATCTGGACAGATTTGAATACATACTTAGAGTAGCTTAAAAATCATCTTTAATCCATAACAACATCAAATAAACACCCTAGCATACAATCTAACATGCTTGACTAATTTACCATGCAAAAACATATCAAAAACTGCACAAAAACTATGCTTAAATAATTAATTCAAACACAAGGGGAGGATCTTACCTTCGCACGCTCCCTCGTACACAATTTTTATGTTCAAACAATCAAATCAATATCAAGTGTTCAAATAATCATAAAAAAGCATAAAAAAATGACTCACAACTCATCACATGTAAAGAATACATATTAACACATTCATATCATCATTAATACCATCAATCAAACATTTAGAGATTCAAATAACAATATGAATATATCAATATTTACCCTAGGCATGCTCGCATACATGAATAATAACAACGGACTCATCCTAAACATAAAATCATAACAAAAACTAACCCTAGCATGCTTACACACATAAAATCACAAGAAACTAACCCTAACATGCATACTCACATAAAATAATAATAAAACTACTTCTAATCATGCATACGTACATAAAATAACAAGAAAACTAACCCTAACATGCATACTCACATAGAATAATGATAAAACTACTTCTAATCATGCATACATACATAAAATAACGAGAAAGCTAACCCTAACATGCATACTCACATAGAATAATAATAAAACTACTTCTAATCATGCATACATACATAAAATAACAAGAAAGCTAACCCTAACATGCATACTCACATAGAATAATAATAAAACTACTTAACCCTAGGCATGCATCCTAACATAAAATCATAAATAAAACTAATGAACCCTAAACATGCATATTAACATAAAATAACAACAAAGCTAAACCTAATCATGCATACTCACACAAAATCAAAACAAGGCTAACCCTAACCATGCATACTAACATAAATAAGAGAAAGAAATAAACCTATTCAAACATGCATAGAGAAAACTCCTACAAAGTAAAATGAAAATCCATCAAAGAACAAGACCATGGTTGAGTGTTTACCCTTCGATCCCCTTCTTGGCTAGCCTCCTCCAAGCTCTTAGCCTTTGATCCTTGCCCCTTCAATGGTGTAGAGATGAAGAGCTAAGAAAATCTGTAGCCTCCTCTCCAAACCCTAAAAATCTCTTCCTCTTCTTTTGAACCTCTCATAATGCAACATATATAGGGTTAGGGTTTAAAACCTTGAATGGCTAGGATCAATCCCTCTAAAAAACGATCCTAGGGCTTGGAATGAATCTCTCTAGGGTTTGAAAGCTGAAACCCTTCGAATTTATGCCAAAAAATCAAATCAAATCGGCCAAAAATAAGTCAAATTTTCCAAAATGGCAAAATTGGCTCGAGTTAGCTGATGGCTGTCCTAGGCATGGACGGTTGGCCATCCTAGCTGGACGGTTGGCCGTCCTAGCTAGGACGGTCACCATGCTGATTTTCCAAAATTGTTCCCCAAATTTTAGGGTTTTCGAATTTTGGCCATATTTTGGTCAAATTTGATCCAAATCCGATGGTTCAGGGCTCAAAACGACCGTGTTTTGATCCTCCACATTTTTAGAATGTTTTTGGGTTAAAATCAGTTGACCATGGTCAAGGGTTTTAGTAAAAAGCTAGCCAATTGACCCGGTTGTGCCAAAATTGGTCATATGACCATTCTCTGTTTTGTAAATTTGATCAATTAGGCTTGCACCACTTCTAAAAACATGGTTTCAACATGAAATTGGTACTTAACAACATGTTTTGAAAATCTTTTGTTTTGGTGAAAACGACCAATTCACGGTCAATTTGATCGAAACCCAAATTCGGCTCATCCTTACCCGTGGGATCGATTTTGGGAGAATCCATCCCAACCATTCAAAGGCTCAATTGATACACCAAATACACTCACCACATCCATATAAACCTCATGAAACAATCCGTTTCGAATTCGAAGGTCATTCGGAAATTATACGAGAAAAAGGACGAAAATGCCCTTCAAGTCGCAAAAACCCTAATTACCTATCGAGCTCTCATCAGAATGCCATGAAAATTTACAGGGATGTTCTAAAACACCTCAAAAGTCAAATGAAATACAAATGGGTTGATTCCAATCCAAATGTACACATGAAATAATGAATTGTCCTTTTCCTCAGCAAAGGGCAATTTGGTCAATTTGGTCTTTACGAGGCCAATTCCTCACCCAATGATCAGCTATTCTAGTTGATCATTTGCATGGACATATAGTAGAAATAATTGGTAAAAATGGGGTGTCCACAGAAGCCCCTCGTTGGTGTTTCATGGCTTCGCCATGTAATACCAACGAAACAAAATGGCATCCCATTTTTGCCACAACAAAAAGAGGGATGATCAAACCAACTTCTCACCAATATTGGAATCTATTTCCTGAACAAATCCAGAATGAAAATAATTCTTGGAAGTCACACTTCCAATTATTTCAAAATCAATCACACCAACAAACCCTAAAACAAACATTTATGTGATATCTCACTCACATAAGCATACACAAATCATTATTTTATGTGATACTTCTCTCACATAAACACATACAAGCTATCATTTTATGTGATACTTCTCTCACATAAATACATACAAATTATCATTTTATGTGATACTTCCCTCACATAAAATAGTTCAGATTCATTATTTCTATGGTACATCTCCCATAAGAAATATTATTTATATAGTACTTCTCCTATATAAATATTTTCAAACCATTATTTTATGTTTCACATAAAACAATTCAAATTCATTGTTCATATGGTACATCTCCCATATGAACATATCATCAATTATATGGTACATCTCCCATATAAAGCATCATTTTATGTCTCACATAAAATAATCACACCTCATTCAAAATGTTATTTCATGCTTCACATAAAATAACTCAAGTTCATCGTTCACATGGTACATCTCCCATGTGAACATATCATCAATTATATGGTACATCTCCCATATAAAGCATTATTATTTTATATTTCACATAAAATAATCTCAAATCATTCAAAATGTTATTTCATGTTTCACATAAAATAACTCAAGTTCATTGTTCACATGGTACATCTCCCATGTGAACATATCATCAATTATATGGTACTTCTCCCATATAAGCCATTATTTTATGTTTCACATAATATAAACCATTATTTTATGTTTCACATAAAATAATCTCAAATCGTTCAAAATGTTATTTCATGTTTCACATAAAATAACTCAAGTTCATTGTTCACATGGTACATCTCCCATGTGAACAATTATATGGTACTTCTCCCATATAAGCCACTATTTTATGTTTCACATAAAATAATCTCAAATCATTCAAAATGTTATTTCATGTTTCACATAAAATAACTCAAATTCATCGTTCACAGGGTACATCTCCCATGTGAACATATCATCAATTATATGGTACATCTCCCATATAAAGCATTATTTTATGTCTCACATAAAATAATTACACCTCATCATTTTATGTTTCACATAAAATAATCACATAAGACGATTCAAATCGTTATTTTATGTCTCACATAAAATAACTTCAAACTCATTGTTCATATGGTACATCTCCCATATAAACACAGCCTCAATTATATGGTACTTCTCCCATATATAATATTTTCAAAATCATCATTTCAAAATCATCATTCAAAATCATCATTTAGTGGTAATTTCCATGCAAAACATGAATTAATTTTGGAGGAAATTGACCGAAAAAAACAAAAATTGAGAAAATCAAGTTGGGGCACACTGGTGGCCGTCCTAGCCTGGACGGCTGGCCGTCCTAGCTAGGACGGTCACCATGTGTGACCCGAATTTTTTTTGCCTTTTTAAACCCCTCATTCTCATATGCACTCTTGTGCTCATTCTAAACCACTTCCAAGCTTGGTTTTACTCCAAAACCCTAGCTTTTGATCTTCAATTCATACATACTCCATCAAGTCTTTGGTTTGCACTCTTGCCAACACAAAATCATCTTCATTCTCTCAAGTTCTTCAACTTGTTCTCATTTGGTGTGAACCTCTCTATTTCCCACATACTCCATTCTTTTCAAAAGATGGATCAATTACCTCCACCTTACTTGAAATATCCATTCTTGGAAGTCAAGGCTAGATACAAGGCACCCTCATATGGAGACACCCATCCACCATCTCTACTCTTGGAGCCTAGAACACATCTTTCGTATATTCACTCCAAAGACAATGTAAGTTAATTTTCCTCACTAATTCTTGATTCATATGCAATTGGTTGAATTGAAATGCTTGTTTGCATGTTGATTATTGATTTTCATATCATTGTAACCTTTGGGAAGAGCATGGGAGCCCCATTTCATAGCTTCACAAGCTTGTGAATGGTGCACACCAAGTGTTTGATGAAATGCCTCAATGAAGTAAACTTTGATTTTTCAAATCAAACATATCCTAATCATGTTTCAATGATTTTTGTAGGATTTTAGAAAGTATTTGCCATGATCAATCTTCTTTGAAAATATCATTTTGAAAATATGCATATCACATGTTTGATAAAATGCCTCAATGACACCATTATCCATTCTCTTCTTTACAAGTCATTTCATGTCAAGTAAAGTATCTCAAAAATTTTCTATGATGTTTAATTTGATTAAAACACCATCAATTTTGAATTTGAAACATTTTGGATTTTGGTGACACCACCCATGCCTTTGATAATAAATTGTGTCATACAACATGCACACATCTTTTGTAAAAACCTTTTGAAAATGTATTGATCATTTTGGTTCATTCAAAGCATAAATTTTACTTCATTTCATGATATGTAAATCAATAGTCATGTTTGCATTGCATTTGAATCAAAGTTCCTTTAGAAATAACAACATTTGCTTTGATGTGAATATAACCCCAAATGTGCTTATGCAGCCCAATTTCGAAATCCGTACAAGATACTCCTTAGGTAAGCTCATCAAATGGTGGGAATTAATGGAGACACGCCAACCCCAAGCTAAGGCCATTGTTGAGCAAGCAGGCTTTAAGTTCTTCTTGGACTCTCTCTGGCTCGACAACATGGATCGAATGGACATGATTGCTCTTTCTGAACTCTGGTGGAACACCACCAACACCTTCCACTTCGGGTTTGGGGAAATGACTATGACCCCATTTGACTTCACTATGATTACAGGACTTCATATTGGAGGCCAACCACTCGCCTTTTATGACGAAGCTCACACTGATGAAGAATACTTGTACAATCTTTTGGGCGTTGAAAATATTCCTCTGACAAAAAGAGGAGTCATGCGCTCTTGGCTCTATAATCACTTCAGTGTTCAAAATGAAGAGGAGGGAGGGGAACCCGAGGATATTGCCCGTGCATTCATTTTGTATCTGCTCTCATGCACTTTCTTTGCAGGTACACAGGACATAGCCCCTCTAGGCTTTTTGAAGAGTTTGGAGATTACGGATAATATTCATCTGTATGACTGGGGCGGAGCTGCATTAGCGACTATGTATCGCTCCATGTGTGACAAATCACGAGATGCTGCTCAAGACTTCGGCGGCTTAGCTTTCATATGGCAGGTACTGATATCTGATGTCTTTAAATAAAATCTCTCAATTTCTTGATCTTTCTCTCATGCAGGTATGGGCATTCATCTACTTGGGTCTTGGTTGTCCTCTCTTGAAAGAGGGGGTTAACCAATGGCCATTTTTAGCCCGCTTTGATTTATGCCACAGGAAGCACTCCAACCTCCATAGGTATGATTATGCTGCTGCCAAAGCTATCCTTGCCGGTCTCACTACAGAACAGGTAAAATCCCAAACCACTGTCTTTCTCTTAAATCTTCTAAATTCAACTCTCATACTCTTCATAATCTTCAGGTGAACTGGGACCCATGGGGTACTTGGAGGACTACTTTGGCTCCCCCTCACATGCATAGTGTACTCCTAGCACATAGGCGAATTTTGTTTGAGGGGCCTGCTGGCAGGTACTGGTACTTAGGTGAAAGAGTCTGTCGCCAAGTCTATGGAAACATGGATGCAGCTAGAGTGCCTTTTCTGCCTCCTGCAAATATGCATCACACTGACAAACTGAAGGGTGAGGCCCTGTTAAAGTCCAAGAGAGGAGTGGACCTTTCCGCTTTCCTTTTCTCTGATGCGAGCTATGAGGTCTTCTGTCAACAGTTCTTGATGCGCCCCTTGGCTACTGGAGAATTGCCTCAGAGGGTATGTAAATATAATACTTTCTTTCATCTCTGTAAATGCAATCACAAAACTTCATTTTTATGTCCACAGAGTCGCCGTTCCCGGGGTCAAAGCTCTAGAGCTGCTGTTAGTGATGATGATCAAGAAACAAATAGGCCTCCTGCCTTGCAGCCTGCAGATCGGAACATATAAATAATAGTTGAAGACAATTTCGTGACTTCTACTATTTCACGACCTTCAGTCGATGAAGGATATCACATAGATCCCTCTTATGAACAAGTAAGTCTTCCACTGAATCAAACAACTGCACATGCATTCCCACTGACACACTGACATCATTTATTTCTGACAGGTCCCTCGAGAGTATTGCCAGGATTACATTGATCTTACTACTGCCATGAGGCGTGACCTTCGCAGGATGAGCTTGAGGACTTCCGCTCTCACTCGTCAACAGGTAACTTCAAATCACATTCTCAAATTCATCTTCCTTCCCTTTTCACAAACTGATCAAACTGTGAACACCGTTTCAGGCACCTGACCCACCACGTCATTCTTCAGCTGGCGAGGGATCTAGCAGAGGGATAAGGAGGAACTCTCGAAGACGTTGATCAATCCTCTATGAGGCACGGGGTTTCACTTTGAAAATCATATGTAATTTGTAAACATTTGTACTAAAACAAGTTTTCTCACTTTTATGGTGTATGTACATGACTGGAACTGTTCTGGCCATTATCTGCTCCGTTCTCTAGGTTATTTTGTGGTGATTTTGGTAGGATTGAAGTGTACTTCTTTCTATTGGGCAACCCAACTGCTTCGCCAAATGGGGACCAAACAGACAATCCCATCTCTCTTAGAGCATACTTATACTTCCAAAGCGATCTCTCCATCAGTGGTGAAGGCTTTGATGTTAAGGTGGCTATCTGTATTGCGCACAACTCACATTGGTTTCTCTCATGGGCCTTTTGAACTGGATGAGGCTTATAGGCAATGGTTATCTCAGACTGTGGGTACTCAGGGATAAGAAATGAAGGCTAGGATTTCATGACTTATCAAAAGTCTTTCATATGAAGAGCGAGGGGACACTTCGTCACTTCCACCTAACGCTTTACAAGTAGTACTTTACAAGAGAAGAAGAGATGATGACTCTGAAGAAATTTCAAGGAAGGAACGAAGGATTTGACAGAACTTTTGAAACATATTTCCCATGCTTTTTTATTTAGAATGAATGGAATTAGAATCATATGGCATGTAATAGACTTTTGAAAGGTTTCTCTTCATTTCATGAATAAAAGAATTCTATCTTTTTAGTTTTGAATAAATCACTTCAAACAATTACAATTGAAAACAAACACAGGGTTGTTTTGCCTTAAAGAATTGGACCGCACCCAAGGTAACTTTATGGGCTGCCTACATATCTCCATCCTTTGAATATCTTTTTCTCATAAAACTTTCAACTTTCTTGTTTTGAATACTTGGAGAATCAGGTCCTTGTAGTTCGTGGGATCAATTGAAAAGCATTTTCTTCTTTTTTTTTTTATTTTTTATTTTTTATTTTTTATCTTTTTTGAATGCTCTACTTTTTGCCTAAGCAGCCTTTGCAGGGTTTCTACCTAGCAAGCTCTTGCCCTAATTTTTGCCTAGGCAGCCTTTTCAGGTTTTCTACCTAGCGGGCTTCTTTTTTTTATTTTTTTTATTTTTTTTTATTTTTTTATTTTTTTATTTATTTTTATTTATACATGATACTTCTTCAATTGATCCAAATTGGTAGGTTGAGAGAACTCGATCCCATCTATGTCCATAAGACGCACGGCTCCGCCTGATAATATCTCTTTGATGATGTAGGGTCCCACCCAACTTGGCTTGAACTTCCCTCTTGGATCATGAATTGGCATTCTGATTTCTTTGAGTACCAAATCCCCTTTCTTTAAGCCCCTGTTTTTAACTCTCTTGTTGAATGCTCGAGCTATCCTTCTCTGATAACCTTGAACATGGTATAGGGCCCTCAATCTCTTCTCGTCAATTAGGGACAGCTGTTCATATCTATCCCTCATCCAATCGACTTCAGCTAGTTGGCTTTCCATAACTACCCTTAGTGAAGGTATCTCTAACTCAATTGGTAACGCTGCTTCCATACCATACACTAACGAGTAGGGTGTAGCCCCAGTTGACGCTCTAATGGATGTGCGATAGCCCCACAATGCCAGAGGCAACTTCTCATGCCAATCATTGTACGTATCAGTGGTCTTCTTCAAAATGGTTTTCAAATTCTTATTAGCTGCCTCCACTGCTCCATTAGTCTGCGGACGATAAGGAGAGGAATGGTGATGTACTATACCATATTTCTTAAGAAGCTCTTCGGTCTCCTTTTTGAAATGCTGCCCATTGTCTGAAATAAACTCACGTGGCACTCCATACCGATAGATGATGTTGCACTGTATGAACTTGGCAACCTGCTTAGCATTCAAAGTCTTGTACGATGCTGCTTCTACCCATTTGGTAAAGTAATCAATAGCCACCAGTATGTACTCGTGCCCATTCGAGGCCGCAGGAGTGATCTTGCCGATGATATCAATGCCCCATGTTGCAAACGGCCATGGTGATGACATGGTAGTGAGTGGCATGGATGGCTGATGCTTACCACTTGCAAACACCTGGCACTTATGGCATTTCTTAACATGTTTAGCACAATCACTTTCTAAGGTCAACCAATAGTAACCCAGTCTCATAATCTTCTTTGCGAGCATATACCCATTCATATGTGGAGCCCCGGCCCCTTCATGTATTTCATGAATAATCTGCTCTGCTTCATCTTCTGTTACACACAAGAGATGGACACCGTCATAAGACCTTTTATACAATCTCCCACTGCACAAGATGAATTGGCTAGCCAACCTTCTCAAAGTTCTTCGGTCAACATAGGATGCTTCTGGCGGATACTCCCCTTTTTCTAAGTACTGCTGAATATCATGGTACCATGGCTTCCCGTCGTTTAGTTCTCCTTCCCTTAGGGCACAACAGTAGATGGGTTCTTCTCTAGATTCAATGATCATCGGTGCTACTCCCCCTTCTATTGGGATCTCTGTCATGGATGCTAGAGTGGTTAAGGCATCCGCAAACTTGTTCTTTTGCCTAGACAGGTAAAAGAATTTTATTTGACGGAATTCTTTCGCCAGTGTCTCTAGATAATCGTGATATGGCAGCAGCTTCTCATCCTTAGTCTTCCATTCTCATCTAGTTTGGCATATGATAAGGGCTGAATCCCCATACACTTCAAGCTCTTCTACTCCCAAGGCCAATGCTGATTCCAAGGCTAAAATGCAAGCCTCATACTCAGCTATGTTATTGGTTGCCTTAAAGTTCAGTTTTACTGCCACAGGTATCATCACATCTTCAGGTGTCTCCAGACAAACTCCTATGCCACATCCTTTCCTATTTAATGCTCCATCAAAGTGCGCTTTCCACACCTTCTTCTCTACCACAAGGATCTCTTCATCTGGGAACTAGTGATTGACATCGCCTGCTTGTGAAGTAGCACATTCTGCCAGATGTTCTGCTATAGCTCTTCCCTTTACTGATTTCTGCAGTACATACTGAATGTCGAATTCTGACAATAACAATAACCACCGCGCTGTTTTATAGGACAAAGCAGGCTTCTCAAACAGATACTTCAACGGGTCCATTCGACTAATCAAGAGTACTTGGAAAGACATCATGTAGTGGCGAAGCTTTTGAGTTGCCCACACCAATGCCACGCATGTCTTTTCCAAAGCACTATAGTTCACTTCATAATCCGTCATCTTCTTGTTGAGGTAGTAGATGGCATTATCTTT
>JAESVK010062984.1:0-21714 GCA_017140935.1 Hamamelis virginiana
AAAACAGTGACCTTCTAGGCCTTGAGATCCCCGGTCTTAAGTTTCTGCTGCCTAGATAGGTGCTTGGGGTCGTGTTCAAACGATCTCTGGACTTTGATTAGTCCTGGCACGCCCACGCACACACCCATCACGTGACAAGAGATTTTTAGCCGAACACCATTTTGGCACGCCCGGTGGGACCTAGATTGACCATAGTTGAATGTCACAGAGAGTTACTAGGTCGATGAGTAAAGACGCTGATCCAACCCACACTGGGGAATCGCGCACTGAGCGATCCCAAGGGGATGATGTCACTTTAGCAGACCTGATGAAGGTTATGCAAGAGATTCCAACTTATTTGGTACAAGCTGTACGAGACCTCATGGTCAACATGAAAGGACGTCAAATTGTTCTTCAAGAGACCTTGGTCGACAAAATAGAAAAGATGTCAGACCAAATCTGTGAGAAAATTGCTAATTCACAGCATAACCTTTGTCTTGAAATTTCAGGCTTATTAAAGTCTAACGAGAAATCCAGAGACTTTTCTCTGAACAAGGACCAGACCGTGGAAAATGAATCCGCCGGTCAGAATATCAATAGTGAAAAGAATGGCTTGAAACACTTGAGCCATACTAGTCAATCAATTAATGTGCTTGAGGATGAGAGACCGTATGTTCCCCCACCACTTAGGAATGGAGATAATGGTCAGAAAATGACTTTAGGAGCTTCTAGTTCCGACCCAATGGCCAAATCTCTTGGCAAACAGCCAATGGGTACTCAGACACTCGGGGGGCAGGCCTCTAAGACTGGCTTTACTCAAGCCAATGTCCATGGCCTGCCATATGAAGATGATGATAGGTTTAGACCTAATTCTCAAGACTGGTATTCTCATATGCCCGGGGGGCAAAATGGGAGGCCGTCAAGTAAGACATATGTATCCCCGGTCTTATCTCAAGACCGACAGACTGGAGTCCGACCTTCAGGCGATAATCCCGGCTATATTCCGGCTGATCGGAATGAATTAATGGCTTTAGTCCAGGAATGTGTAGGCCAGACAACACATAGGCGACTGACTAGACCTTTGTATCGGAAACCTTACCCAGAATGGATTGATAGGAATAATGAGTTTCCTAGGGGCTATAAAGTGCCTGATTTTACCTTATTTACTGGAGAAGGCGGCCAATCTACTGTTGAGCACATAGGCCATTTTACCATTCAGTGTGGTGAAGCCTCAGTTAATGAGAATCTAAGACTGAGGCTATTTGGCAATTCTTTGACCGGAGTTGCATTTACATGGTACATTAGCCTGCCGCCTAACTCAGTTTTAAATTGGCGGCAGATGGAAGAAAATTTTCATAATCAATTCTATAGACAAGAACCCGAGGTTACAATGGCAGACCTCTCGTTACTCAGACAATTATCTGGCGAACCAGCCGAGCAATACATTAGCAGATTTAAGAAGGCTAGGAATAGGTGTACCGTTTTCTTACCAGAGCTAGAGTTTGTGAAATTGGCTCAAAACGGTTTAGGCTTAGAGTTAAGGAAAAAGTTTGAAGGTATGGAGTTTGATGACTTGTTTGAGCTGTCGGCACGTGCAACCCGATATGAAAGACTATTAAAAGAAGAAACACAGAAGTCATCCTCCACCTATGGGACATATTTTCGAGATCCCAATGTTGAGATTGATTTAGCTGAGGTAATCGGCAATAGACCTATTGTTTGTAAGTCTTTGGTCAGGAAAGATGTTGAGGTCCCGGTTGACCCAACAAGAAGGAGAAATATGATGGATACAGCTAAGAAGTTTTCATTTGATATCACAAAGGCCTCAGAGATCTTTGATCACTTACTGGCCGTGAAATTCATAGGACTATTAGATGGCCATAAACCATCCTCGCGTGATGGAGAAGATTATTGTAAATGGCATGCATCTAATAGACATGGTACTAATGATTGTGTCGTTTTTCTTCATGTATTGCAAGGTTGTATAGACCGCAGCCTTTTGAAATTCCCAGAAAAAGAAAAAGAGGCCATGGCGGTCGACACTGATCCCTTTCCTGTTGCAGAAATTGCTGTAGCCACAACTGATCTCAAATCTTTGGGATCATAGCCTAAGAATGGAGAAACACAGACTAGACCTTTTATCCAGAGGCCTAGGATGGGATAGCGACCGATGTATCGTCTTGACCAACCAAACTTTCGAGGTTTCAGGACTCAACTGATTCAGAATTTTTGTGATCATTGCAGTCATCAAATTCAGAGGTTCCCTTGCCCGCAGTTTGGCAGGCCTTCATGGCAACAAACTAGGGCACTAGGGAGACAGCCAATGCACCAGCCAACGTTCGCATCAACGTTCAGACCTAACTTCCAACCTTGGAACAGGTGGGAATGGAGACCAAAACCTTCTTTTCGAGATACATCTATGTCAAAACCAGAGGTTGCTCAATTCCAAAGACTGAGAACAGTGAGACCTCCAATAACCAAACCTGGGGTTTGGACTCGGCTTCAACATCCAAAATTTCCAGCACCGCTGACTAGAACTCAGAAGAGGCGTTTACAACGGCGGAGGGCTGAAGAGAGACACTTCTCTGACAAGGCCCAGAGTTCCAAGGTCGGGAATGGTGACCAGGCTTTAAAAATCTCAATCACTGGTGATAAAAGACAAGTGTTGAGGGTCATGACCAAAAGAAGTGGTAAGAATGAAGAAACTCATGGTTTGTTCTCAGTTTTAGATAATGCAGGTGAAACAGGTACTGATGCAAAAGCGGACGATCGCTCGCCCAGCATCTCAGACCTCAGAATACCCGGCCTTTCAACATGATGATGAGGAAATCAATGACGAACCAATTCCAACACAAGAAATCGTTTTGAAAGGTGATAAGGCCGAACAGATAGACGAAGATCAGATTTGCAGCTTCGATGACTTGGAGGAAAATTTCTGTATCCAGTTTAGTTCATTACCTCCTGTAATGGATTGTAACGTCACCATTATATTACCTGCTGTTTTCCAAGCCAAACCAAAAGAAGAAGTAGAAGAGATCGCTGTTGGGACTAAATCGGTCGATGGGGTTTCATGCTTGATTGAAGAAGTAGAGAAAATGATGGAGACTGGAGATATCGAGAAAGTGGAGAATATAATTTTTGAGAAACCTCCAGAGGCCATGAACCAACATCTTCGGCCTTTATACGTTAATGTACATATGGATGGGAACCCAGTCTCAAGGGTTTTGATCGATAATGGAGCCGCAGTAAATATTCTGCCAAGTTCTACTTTGAAAAAACTTGGCAAAACTGAAAAAGACTTGATTCCAACAGATGTGACCGTTGCCAATTTTCAGGCGGTGTAACAAAGACCAAAGGTGTCCTCCCTGTGTCCTTGATGGTAGGTACTAAGGAATGTATGGCTGCTTTCTTTGTAGTTGACACATCCTCCTCCTATAATGCTTTATTGGGTCGCGATTGGATCCATTCCAATTGGTGCATTCCTTCTTCACTTCACCAATGTATGATTTTGTGGAATGGTAACAAGGTAGAAGTAATTTGGGAGGACCAAAAGCCATTTGTTGCAGGCTCAAATGCTATTGAAGCACATTTGTATAGGGAAAAGGTTGGGCCTATCAAGTTCGTAGGCCGTTACAGAAATGGAAAGCCTAAGGGATTGACTACAGTGAACAAGTCATTCTCCAAGCTAGCTATTGAGAAGGTGATGCGAGAAATCTCCAGGCCTGGTAACATTCTACCTCCCAGGCCGGAGTTAACCTACATCGTGGAAGAAGTTTAATGGATAAATTCTCGAAAGAAGGGAATATGGGGAAGATTATGGCGGAACTTTCCCAGAAGTTGACTGATTACGCCAAATTTGAAGGATTTTATCATATTGCAGAAGCTGAATGTATTTTAGAAGAAGACGTGGAGGTCGGGGATCATGATAGTTATGGAATTGAGGACGTCCAACCTGCACCAGCAAATATGGAAGACCTTAAAGCAGATGTTCAAGATCCATTGCTAGAGGTCAATCTGGGTGACGAAGATGATAAACGACCTACGTTCATCAGTGACTTGCTGAATGAAGATTTCAAGAAGGAGTTGATCTTGCTTTTGAAGGAATACCGTGATTGTTTCGCATGGAGCTACCATGAGATGCCGGGCTTAGACCAAAAGGTTGTGGAACACCGATTACCAACAAAGCCAGGATTCAAACCACACAAACAACCACCAAGGCGCATGACTCAAGAGGTGACAGACAAAATCAAGGAGGAGATCGAAAGGCTTTTGAAGGCCGGGTTTATTAAACCTATAAGGTATGTGGAATGGATCTCAAATATTGTACATGTGCTTAAAAAGAACGGTAAATTGCTTGTTTGTGTCAACTTTAGAAATCTAAACTTAGCAACACCTAAAGATGAATATCCCATGCCTGTTGCGGATGTGCTTGTAGACCGGGTTGCTAACCATAAAATACTTTCTTTTATGGATGGTCATTCAGGCTACAATCAGATCTTTATAAATGAGGATGATGTTCATAAGACCGCATTTAAATGTCCGAGGGCGATTGGTATGTTTGCTTGGATTATGATGCCCTTTGGATTACGAAATGCTGGTGCAACATACCAACAGGCAATGAACGTGATTTTTCATGATTTGATTGGAAAAATAATAGAGGTTTACATTGATGATATTGTTGTCAAATCAAAAGAGGTCGAAAATCATTTGGTGGATTTAAGAAAAGCTTTTGAAAGAATGCAGAAGTACAAATTAAAAATGAATCCCGCCAAATGTGCTTTTGGTGTGAAGGCCGGGAATTTTCTGGGCTTTCTTGTGCACCAAAGAGGCATTGAAATAGATAAGAACAAAGCTCGGGCAATTCGAGAGGCTAGACCTCCATCTAATAAGACCGAGTTACAAAGATTTTTAGGGCAGATTAACTTCTTACGAAGATTTATCTCTAATCTTTCAGGTAAAATCTTCATTTTTACGCCGTTACTCAGATTACGGGCGTTGGAAGATTTTAGATGGGAATCGGAGCATCAAAAGGCTTTTAAATTAATAAAGGAATATCTTACCACACCACCGGTCTTAATATCGCCAGTTCCAGGCAAGGATTTGAGACTTTATATTTCTGCATCAGATAGATCTTTAGGGTCTATGTTAGCACAAGTTAATGAGCATGGCCAAGAGCAGGCCGTGTATTATCTTAGTAAGACTTTGACTGATGTTGAGCAAAGATATACTTCAATTGAAAAAAATTTGTTATTCTTTGTTTTATACTGTTGATAAATTGCCTCATTATTTTATGAACAATATTGTGAATGTTATTTCTAAATCTGATATTGTGAAATATATGCTCTCACAACCCATATCTAGGAGTAGAGTTGGTAGATGGGCATTGGCAATGTCTGGCTATGCCATCCGTTATGTACCACAAAAGGCAGTAAAAGGCCAAGTCCTAGCAGATTTTTTGGCCGATCACCCAATGCCTATTGAGGTTGATGTACAGGTAGATTTGGGAATGGTTCAAGTGGTACCATGGCAGCTCGAGTTTGACGGATCTCGCACAGATGAAAAGGCAAGGGCTGGCATTATGATTACTGCCCCTAATAATGTTAAATATGAGTTTGCCTTTCAATTATATTTCACCTGTAGTAATAATCAAGCAGAATATGAGGCCTTGATTATTGGCTTTGAGATATTGTTAGAAATGGGAGCTAGATATGTGGATATCATGGGAGATTCGCAATTAGTTTTGAACCAAATTAATGGCACGTATAAGTGCCATAGTTGGAATTTATTGCCATACCATTCACTAGCCACTCAATTGATCATTGAATAGAGAGGCAAATGATTTAGCTCAACTTGCCTCAGGTCTCAATATTGAAGAAGGAGAGGTTTCTAAAACAATTTTGGTTGAGAAAAGGGCCTTACCTTCAATAAAAACAAGAGGCACAGAGATGGAAGTGCTTAGTAATGATATAATTCAGTCTGATTGGAGGTTTCCAATTATCAAGCGTTTAATAACTCCTAATAGGCCATGTGATAAGAAAACTATGTCTATGGCCAATCAATTTGTGATGTATTCTGGGGAGTTATTTAAAAAGACTGATGATGGTTTATTATTAAAATGCATTAGCCAACAAGAATCTATGTTAGTAATGGCCGAGGTACACGAAGGAATTTGTGGAGCGCATCAGGCCAGGATAAAAATGCGTTGGTTATTATGGAGATATGGATATTATTGGCCCACGGTCTTAAAAGACTGTATCAATTATGCTAAAGGCTGTATAGCTTGTCAAAAGCATGGCCAAATCCAGCATATACCTGCCACTGATTTGAATTATATTATAAAGCCTTGGCCCTTTAGAGGCTGGGCAATAGATGTGATTGGGAAAGTTTATCCACCATCTTCAGGATCACATGGGTTTATTATAGTAGCAATCGACTATTTTACTAAATGGACGGAAGCTAAGCCTATGAAGGTTGTTGATCAAGAGGCCGTAATTAGGTTTATTAAAGAGCATATTGTAATAGGTTCGGCCTACCTGAAACGATCAACACCGATAATGCCAAGTCATTCGTTGGAGATCAAGTGAAGGCATTTGCAAGAGAATATGGGATTAAACTTACTAATTCCACTCCTTACTACGCTCAAGCAAATGGCCAAGTAGAGGCCGTAAATAAAACCTTGAAAAGCATTTTGAGCAAAATGTTGAGTGAAAAACCTAGGACTTGGCATTTACAGTTATCCGAGGTCTTATGGGCTTACAGAACTTCATTCAAGGAGAGTATTGGAACAACTCCTTATGCCTTGACCTTTGGACATGATGCGGTGTTACCTTTAGAGGTCACCATTCCATCTCTAAAAGTGGCTTTACAAAATAATTTGCTACCTCACGAATATAATGAGGCCATGTTGTTAGAATTGGAAAATTTATCTGAAGAAAGATTAAGAGCCTTAAACAACATTGAGGTTCAAAAGAAAAAAATGGCAAAGGCCTATAACAAAAGGGTAAGATACAAGGCCTTTGCAGTTCGAGATTTTGTTTGGAAGGTTATTTTACCAATTGGGACCAAAGACCCAAGATTGGGAAAATGGTCTCCAAATTGGGAAGGTCCCTTTGAAGTTTTAGATGTAATCTCAGGAGGGGCATATTCATTGAAGGAATTAGCCACAGGAAAAACAATTAAATCTATCAATGGCAAATTCCTAAAGAGGTATTATCCCACTATGTGGGAGGCCATCCAAAGGGATGGCCAAAACAATTAATTCGTGCTTATTTTTGCAGGACTGTCAGGTTCAAATACAAAGAAAGAAAAGAGCAAGATCTTTATATTGCTACAAAAACCCTCAAAATTTCTTACTTTAACGACTTCCATAAAAATCCAATCCATCAAAATATTTGTTTCCACAACATCCAAAATTCTGAAATGTTCAACAAACCAAAACACAACCAAAGTGTCCAGAACAAGACACAAACACCCAAACTTAAAATTGTTCATACCTTACCATCAAACAAAATTCATTCACCAACCATAAGAAACCCATCCACCACGAAAATATCCAAAACAACCACCATTGGAACAAACGGTAGCAAGAAAAGAGTAATGTTCAAGGAGATGAAAATCAAACCTGACGGTCAAGAGGGAGGCAAGCATCGAAAGTCTCCAGTGAAGGGAAACCCTGAGCATCAGTCCATTCTTTCATGAGCTTAAATTCAGCGAGCTTTAGGTCTTCAGATTTTTTAGCCCAAGTCTGAGCTTCAAGGCTTGTGGAACTATATTCACGCCGCTTGGAAAAGACCTCACCCCACAGCTCATTGAACCGTTTGTCCGCAGCATCCATGGCAATGACCTGAGAATCCCGAAGTTGTCTTCTTGCCTCCACTTGGTTTTGAAGATCTTGAATTTGTTTCTGGAGGTTGGCAATTTCAGTGTCTACATCCTTAATCCCTGTTTGAGCCGCCACCTTTTGATTACGAAGGCTGAGCATGACATCTTTGTTCGCCTCAATAAAGGTTTTGGTTTGTTGGCGTTGCTCAAGAAGACCCTCCCATTTCCTCCTATCAGCTAACTTCAATCTGAAATCCTTCACGAGATCCATAACCCGAGACATGCGGAGATAAATCTCGTTCATAAAAGGTTCATACTCGGGAACACGGCGTAGATAGTTATAGCATTGAACAAGTTCATTGGCCATGTCTGGATCAAGGTCGGGAAGGTTTGTATTATGCAATTCTAAGAATCTAGCCTTCCTTTCTTCAATTTCTGCCTTCGGCAAACCAGGGTCAACATCAGGAGGAAGGTCGGGTTTTGGAGGAACAGCATGTGCCTTAGGAATGGGATCATCTAAGGT
This sequence comes from Hamamelis virginiana, assembly GCA_017140935.1. Classification (NCBI taxonomy): domain Eukaryota; kingdom Viridiplantae; phylum Streptophyta; class Magnoliopsida; order Saxifragales; family Hamamelidaceae; genus Hamamelis; species Hamamelis virginiana. The sequence continues at coordinate 8,324 of JAESVK010062984.1, forward strand.
ATCAAACCATGACTCGAGGTCTTCAGGGATGGAAGACTTGGGATCAGCCATTTCTGCTTCAATGGGAATAGACAAGAGCGGGTTTTCTTCAATCAATGCTCGAAGCTCGAAGACCGGAGTTTCTGAATGATCACTGAGAGTGTGGGACGAAGATTTAATGGGAGATTTAGACCGGGGCTTTTTAGTGACCGGGGAATTCTCGGCCTCTTTTTCACTATGCTCAAAATAAGGACCACCTTCACTACTGCTGGAAGTGTCCGAAAGATCAATTGTACCAACAGAAGACCGAGGAGTAGTAGATCTGCTTCCAACAAGACACTGGGATCGTCGAGTAGGGACCAAAGGACCACGAGTTGAAGACGGGTTTTCTTCAGTTTGTTTCCGCAGACTGTGAGTTTGTTTGCTGGGAATTTTCTTCTTTGAAATACTTGTTGCTTTTGGTGCTGTTGCAGGTGGGAGTGTTCTTGATTTAAACATAAAAGAAAGCTCAGAGATGTCTAGCTTTACATCAACAAGGCCACCTATAACATCAAATCGCAAAGAGTCATAACCCGTGATAAAAGAATACACATAGCCATGAAAATGAATTGGGAACGAACTTACTGTCTAATTTCTTCCGGGCAGTAGGTTTCTCTGTCTTTCGGCCTTTTCTTTTACGAATTATGGGAGAAGGAGGTGAGACAGCAGAAAATACAGCCGATAAAGACAAATACCCAATCTTATTTTTGAAGGCTGAAGCCCACCAGGTCTTAAATTCTGATGAGGAAGAGGGTCCTTCAGGTAGAGGAATCATTTCAAATTTTTCCAGGGTTTTCTCAAGTATAAGAGAAATAGATCTAACAGATTCTTCATTGGAAAAGATGACTCTCGTGGTGGCCGGAGAATTCTTAGAGAAAAAACAAACTGGGGCAGGGAGATTCAAATGGAAACCAAGTTGACGGCTTACGAGATTTGGGCAATAGATTTCAACCCCGACCTTTGGCATTCTTTTCTTAAAGAAGCCAACATAGTGGAGGTCACGAACCAAGAGGTACGAACACCAAATTTGATTTTGTTTGATTAGGTGTTTGTCAGAGAAAGGTGGTTTTTGCAAGAACCAAGATGACCCAAATTCACGAGGGCCAAAAGGATAAAAAAGCTGATCATCCCTCTGGAGGGAAAGACCCCAAAAGAACTCAAAATATTCAGAAAAAGACCGAGCAGGAGACACATAAGCAATCCACTTATGGCCATAGGATGGAAGGTCTCTACCATGAGTAGGAGGGGGAAACAGTTCAGGGAAATATTCATAAAACCACAATTGGAGAAGCCAATGGGGACCACCAGAAGGTGCCAAAGATTTGGTTACCATTTCATAAATACCTCTGTATAAATGGCCTAAAACATAAGCGGCTAAGGCCAGTTTCCGGCCTACAGCCAAGGCCATGGCAACTCTGTGGTACTCTTGGGTCATTTGACCAGATTGACAACAGAGAACAAATCTACAGAGCCATTGAAGAAGAAAAGCACAGTGTTCTTGAAATGAAGCTTTGTTGGGAGGGGATTGATTTTCTAGTTCGATGTATTGAGACCAGGCTACAGTAGCAGGGGCGAAGTTGAAAGAAAAATCAGGACCAAGATCGGGGACATAAGCCGCAGATGGGATTTCCCCAATCGCAGGCAGTCCAGTTAAAGCACAAACATCCATAATGGTTGGAGACATATGGCCACAGGGGAAAGAAAAAACATTATTGGAATAGCTCCAAAAACAAGCACTAGCAGAAAGAAGCCATGGGTCCCTTGGGAATTCATGTCTACATAACTGAATGTGGTCAAAGATTCCTAAGTTTTTCCATTGTTTCCCAAATTGAGGTTGGAGTCTATCCAACCATTGGACCCACTCTTCATTTGGTTTAGGCCAAGCCCTAGGGGTTTTGTCTTTTGTCCACTCGTTCCATTTCAATACATCACGATTCACAAGCAACAGTTCATCAGGATAGAAAGGGAAATGGGATTGAATAGAATCAGGCATAGAAGAACATTCGGTAAAAATAGGACCTATTTGATTATCATTTAGTACCTTTTGAGAGTGAGGAAGCTCGAGGAACACGTCAGCAATGGGGTCTGTAGGAGTGGCACTAACCAGAGACTTCTTTTTTGCCATTGACGCTGGAGAATACTGAGAAGAAGAAAGAAATTGAAGGAACTCTGGTGACAGTAGGGTTTTCGTTGAAAGATCTTGTTACCAGAGAAATCTTGAAACGTGAAGATGGAGGTCAATGGAGAAAAGGGAGTTGTTGGAGCTTTCGAATCTCAGAGACAAGAAAAGAGATGAAGACTTTGTTGTGATTTCAAACAAAGCCAACAGGTGATGTGATAGTCTGAACGCTTGGGGAAGCACGAAAGGTTTAGGGTGTTAATGCTAATAATGATAAAAGCTGTTGATGGGATGTGAAGGTTGATAAAACGGCTGAAAGATTCGTGGGTCAGGTACTTATGTTATTTAAACTCTTATTTAGATAAAGCCGTTTTATGAGAAAATTAATTAAGATAATAAATGAAGGCCAAATTAGATGGAGTTTTTGGCCGAGTATTAAGGAGTTTTTTAAATTTTAAAAAGAATCTTTTAGACACTTAGCAGCTATAAGATTGGGTAAGGCCGTGATTGTTCAAATCTGGATAAATTTTGAGGTTTAAATCTCTTTGATTTCGATTTAAACTCAAAAGGGGGGCAAAGTGTTTATGCTAAATTTTACCAGCCAATGAAAGTAGGCCACGTGGAGATGATCTAATTTGTGATTATCAGCTAGCTTAAAAATAGGGAAGTTGGTTGGACTAGCTATCAAAGAGAAAGATCAGAGTTATCCACGTGGCTAACTTGTGATTCAAATGGAAGAGGAGGTTTATAATTTTAAACGTGGCAGAGATCTAAGTAGGCCAGAGATTAAAATTAAGATAAAGATAATAGTGGGACACATGGCAAAATCTTAGAGGGAATTAAATAAATGGGCGGTTATTTAGATAATGGCTGAAGAATTCTAGCCATACTAGGAAACCACATTCAGGAAGAAGGCCACGAAGCCACATTCTCCATCATCAAAGGTCATGGATCAAATCACGATTAAGGGAATAGAGTAGCAACTGTCATTGATCATGGGGGGAGCAGTTTTTTTTCCAGCCGTGGAGCTATAAAGAGGAGATGAATTGCAACATTTGAGGCCCCCAAAACTCTTCAACAATCAAACTTCAAGCATCAAGTCTTGTCTTGCAATTTTCTTTAAACTTTGTTCTAGTTTTAATTTCGTCCAGTCATTATGTTTAATTCTGTATTTACTTTTGCATCCGACATCATTTTCGTTCAAGCATCTATCATGACTTTCAAAGGATTGGTAAGCTTATCGTTTGTAAGTATTTCAATTTCATCAATGAAATCTAAGTTCTTTTTAGTTCAATTTATCTCATGTGTCTTTACTATTGTCCATTGATTGTGATTTCTTGTTTAAATCATTTGCTTTAAGGACCCATAGGAAGTAGTACCCCTGACTTCTATTTAATCGCCTGATCGTAAAAACAGTGACCTTCTAGGCCTTGAGATCCCCGGTCTTAAGTTTCTGTTGCCTAGATAGGTGCTTGGGGTCGTGTTCAAACGATCTCTGGACTTTGATTAGTCCTGGCACGCCCACGCACACACCCATCACTTGACAAGAGATTTTTATCCGAACAACAGCTTAGATGAAATCAACATAAGTAATTTTTGTTATAATGGATAAGGTAAACTGACAGTTGGATCGCTATAATTTTTGTTATTGTTAGTTCTCTCTTTATTCGATAATTTTTTTTGTTATTTTTTTTTTTAATATTCAAAACACTAAAAAAATAACAAACTTTGTTGATACCTTGTTGAATTAGGAAATTAATTGAAAATATGACTCTTAAAAAAGGAATTAAATATAAACTTCATGTAATTAATATTGCAAGAGGGTAAAAGGGTCATTAACATTTAATGCGATGGCATTTTAGTCGATCAAAAGTTTTTTCAAAATTGGGTCTTTTATAAGTAGTATAGATATAGATTTATAAAAATATATGAAATATGGTTCAATATTATATATCACAACTTAGAATCATAAGGTTATATATAGCTTAGAGGTAAGGCCTTTTAATAAAAAGCATGAGGTTGTAGGTTCGAACCTCTCTACATATTTGTATTAATTATTTCGATGAAAATGAATCGGGGATGGGGAATCCCCGCGGGGCGGGGAACGGGGAATCCTGTAAGACCCCGAAATTTTTTTTTTATAGCATATATATATTTTATCTATTTATATATGTGATGATTGTTATTATATTTTAAATATACACTTGGCATTTTGCCATTGGGCAATGAAATGTGCCATGTGGTCATCAATTAAAAAGGGTGCATGAGAAATTATGTACACCCTTGGATGACATCTAAAATGTGAATGGTGGATATATATGAATGGTGGATGAATGAGAGAATGGGGGATGAATCTAAGAGTGGTAGATAAATTTGAGAGTGGTAGATAAATTTGAGAATGGAAGATGAGAATGATGGATGAATATAAGAGTGGTAGATAAATTTGAGAATGGAAGATGAGAATGATGGATGAATGTAAGAATGGTGGATAAATTTGAGAATGGAAGATGAGAATGATGGATGAATGTAAGAGTGGTAGATAAATTTGAGAATGGAGGATGAATTATTTCTCTATAAATACCACATTTCAAATGCTAATGAATACACAAGTAGTAGAGAAGAAAGAAATTAGAGAAAGAAAGAGAAAGAAAAGAGAGTGAGAAGTACTCTTTGAGTTGGCAAGGAGTAAGCAATTCTTGAAGTTCAACACATACACAACCAAGGTAAGGTTCTACTACCTTACATATTTCATGTTGAGTTTGAAAGAAAATAAGGATTTCTTGTTTTCTTTAGAAGTAGAAATATTGTTTGATAAATTCGTGCAAAATGAATTTGGCTTGAGGTTGAAAAATTAAAGTTCATATACATTGAATTTTTCAAATTTCAATTCATAACAGTTTTAGTATAGAAATTCTAATTAAATGTAGAAAAATCGTTTTTGAGCAAGGTTTGTTGGAATAATCTCATAACTTCTAAATTTGTTTTCAATAAAATTTTTATGAAGAAATGATGTGATTTACTATTTTTCTTTGATTTTAGAAATGGCTGTTACACAACAGGTAATCACACTGTTTTTGTGTATCAACTTGAATTTAAAATCGGATGATGTTCCACTCATCCTAAAATCTTGAAAATTTCTGGAGGTATTCATATGTGAATCTAGTTTCTACCTGTAAAATTCACATTTTTATTCGAAAAGATGAATTTTTAAAAATTCAAAAACTATTGCTGGGTTGAACAAATATATATATTTCCAGCTTTTTGTTTTGAGATGCTAAATAGTATTTTAGCACAAGAAAATACCTTTTCCTTGAAGCATTTCGAGTTTATGAATAATATCGACAGGAAAATGGTTTTATTTTATGGGATATATATATATATATTTATATATGTCAATGATGTGTTAGATATGTGCCCTAAAACCAATTGTTCTGTTGAGTTTAGGGTTTTATATTTCATTATATTATCTTGTATGGATATTTATTCATTTATGATATGGCTATTTTTTATCATGTAAACTTGTGTTTAATTACTGTTCATGATAAAGTCCTTGGATAGTATGATAGAGAGTTATATCTCAAGTGTTGAGATAGAGAGACTTATAACTCTCAAGTACTTCTATCCTAAACTGGTTCCTGATCATAGGTTTATATATTTGGACAATTATAAACCGTTAAGATTAGCTCAGGTTTTACTAGCTCTATGGGAGGATGGTGAGTCTCGAACCATCTGTGTAGAGACACTATAGTAAACCTGTGGGTGCTTGTTAGAGAACAGGTACACTGAACGTGACCAATTTGAGTACAGCTTATGGAATTCTATTTGTATGTCAAAGGCTGCTCATGTGTATAGTCACAGTTGTAATCCTTAGACTTGAGACACCACTTGTTATCTTATATATGAATTGCTAGAGTTTGATAGTATCTCGTACACCCTTAATCACAAGGATGTAATCGGTGCTCATTGGCCCTAGTGAGTTATGTATGAAGATAGGTGAGTGTGCAATAGAGGATCACCACCCTTAATTAGAAAGGGCGAATGTCTTAGTTAGTTCACAGTTACTATCTCAATGGAGTCTTTGGCCAAAGCAGAAGGTTGCCAAGAAAAGTGTTTCAAGGGCATACCTAATTGAGATTATAATCTGGTGAATTAGTAACGCATGATTAAGTTAGGGTTTGACATGAATCCATACCCAACTAACTTAATCGAGACATTGTTTGGTGAGGGATTATTTATAGCACGAAGGGTTCATTTACATGTTCGTATATTCACCCACACCTAGGGTACGTCATGACATATTGCTAGATGTCACTCATGACTAGTGAAGGCCTAATGATAAGGGTTATCATTGAGGGCAAAATTGGAATTGTTCCAATCGAACCTAAAAATAGAAAGTTTCTATTTTGGGCGACATTGAGATGTCCCCTGCCACTACTAGGTTGGGATGAACCCAATGGGTCACACACATAAGAACATAAGTGAGGTTGTTAAACTTGTGAGAGGGTTACATTCTAATTGATATATGTTTGGTTTTAATTAATTAAGGGTTAATTAATTAATAACCAAAAGGATATCTAATTCAAGAATGGGAATAACCTAAATAGGGTTAATGGTCATGCTAGCACTAGTAACCAAACACCCTAAGAAGAGGAGGGGCTTATTTAAAGAGAGTGAACCCTAGCTTTCAAGGAGGCATTCATCTCATTCTCTCTTTCATGATTGCCTCCCCTCTCTCTCTCTCCCTCTCCATGCTTGTCTTTTTCAAAGGTTGAAAAATTCAAGAAGGTTTAGTAACTCTTGTGTTCGTGTGGACGTTCATTGGAGGCCACCATTCTTTTGGGGCTCGAGGATTGAGCGAGGACGATCATCAAAGGAAGAGAACATCGCGAAGGAACAAATCAATGTAAGCTTTACTTTAATGTTTTTAATTTAAAGTTGATTCGATTCATCGATTAAGTGATTTCATGGTTGAATACAAAGGAAAAAGTTTTTAAACCTACCTTCCGCTGCGTTCCTTATTTGTATTCTTTCAGTGGTATCAGAGCCATTCTTAATCCTTGATTCGAATCATAAATGGCTTTGTATGGCATGCATTAAAGTGTGTTTTAATTAATTTGGGATTTTGAGAAATCACAAAGTGGGATTCGGCCATGGGGTTTTCATGCCTCTCATTGTTTTGATTTTATTATTTGCCACTAGGGTTTTGTAAACCCTAGTGATGGACGGTTCTTAAGGGGCTGCAATGGCATTTTTAAATCATGAAAAGGTTTTTAAAAGAGGGGCTAGTTCACGGCTTCATAATGGGGGTTTTTACCCCTTTGTAATTTTCGGCCATATAGGGTTGAGAACCCTAACTTGTTTTGTCCTTTTGGATTTAAAACCCTTATGTAATTTCGGCCATTAATGGTTTTAGGACCTTGAAAGGTGCAGCCATGGTGGTTGTATTAGTGGAGAAGATGATGATAATTTAGGAAATCCTAATCTAAATAGGAATCCTAGTTATACTAGGATTTGTTTATTTAGTTAGTTTCCTTTTGTTATTATCATTCCTAGTTAGTATAAGATACTAATTATAAATGTCCTAATGTGATTAGGAATTAATTAATAATGTTAATTAATAAGATATGTGGCTGCACTTGGTGGTTTTAGAAACTACCTAAAAGGATATGGTTAGTTTCTTAATTTGAAAATTTTCAAATTCAAAAGTTTCTTGTTTTTCAAGATAACATGGGATTTGATTTTTAAATTTTGAAACTCTATCTTTGGATGATATGATTTGATTTTTAAAATTTGAAACTCTATCAATGGATGATATGGTTTGAATTTTAACTTAATCTTATGATATGGTTATCATCATATTTTTGAAAATTGAATTGGTCAAAATTTCAAAAAACCTTATCCCTATCCCCCCCTTGCAATTTTCGGCCACACTAGGCTTGAGAACCCTAGTGTATCTTGACCACTACATGGTCTTGTTTTTTAGTTTGTATGTCTTCACAAATGTTTTATTAAATGTTTATTTGGTTGCAAAATTATTTTGAAACATTTTGAAATTCAAAATTGTGAAGAAACAAATTGAAAGACAAAATTGGGTTTGGGAAACCCTAATTGCCAAAATTGGGGATTTAGGATTAAACACATGGTGTTGGGCTTTTTAATTGGATTAAAATGCTTGGTGATCATCCACAATGATATATTGAATTGTCCTAATGGTTAGTACATGAAAATATATAGTTTTAATATGATTTATATTAATTATAAAATCATAAACAGTGTGTTGTTTTCTGGGCAGCAGTCACTGTAAAGTTGTAAATTCTTTTTAATTTATTTAAAATGGTTTTTACAGCAGGCCACCTATCTACTTCACTAATATAAGGTCTTAACTAAATGTAGGAAGATTTCCCATCATTTATTTTTGACTTTAAATAGCCGCGATAAGCATTTTGTGACTTATGCTCAAATCTGTCACGATTTGGAGTAACAGTCACAAAACGCTTTAAAATGATATCAAACGTTGGAATCACTTAACGAGACCCCTGCCATTAGAAAGAACACTGAAAATCCTAGTAAAATGAAGTGTTCTTAATTTTTAAAAAGTGTTTTAAATAATGCAAATTTTTAATGCAAAACAGTGGCTGATTCTTGGTGTTTTAGAGAAAACACTAAAGTAAGGAGTTACTTGATTTTAATGCGATTAAAATTGACATCTATTTTTCATGGGATGAAAGATAGATTAAAATATGTTTTTAATACATGCCATTGCCATTTATTACTTGTTCCTTTACTGCTTTAATTTATTCAATGCGATTGTTTAAATTATAATATGGAAAGATATGGACTTAAAGACCAATTAATTTGGATGTGATTGGCCGCATGCGATGTGAATCTTTTATGGGTTGTAATTTAAAGTAGTTTAAATTATTTGTGATGTAATTTTAATTATGGGCTTGCATGCCTATTTCCCTCCTTTGTAATGTATCCCCTATTCCTTTATACCCTCTTTTTATTTGTGTAATTGTACATCAAAGATCGAGACGGTGCATGGTGGACTCGAGGATACATGGAGCAGTGGGAGGACAAAGAGAAGACCTTGAGAAGATCTTTTCTTTTATGTAATAGTTACAGGTTAAAATTGCGATCACATAACCCACATGAGACCTAGGGCTCAACTATTGGCTCTAGTTGGGCCCAACCTAAAAGTCCATATTTTTTCCATTAGGCCCATATATATGTTAGATGTATGCTTTAGGGGCCCGTTAACCATATTATTATATGTCTTTGATGATAGTGTCCCGTTCCTTTATGGATAGTGGGAGTATCATTAAAGTACTAATAATAAAGAATGGTTAATAATATATATGTGATATATTGATGCATGTGATGTATGTTAATATTATGATGTGACCTAAATACTCCTCAATTTCAAATTTAAATTGTAAGGAAGAGGCATATGATGCTTTATCCTAGCCTCCTACCATTACAAGAAAGGAGAGTCTTTATGGTGGATGTGTTTGGCTGCAGATATGTGGGAACACATTCATTATGAAGGTTCAAACCAGCTTGTTACATATTGGATATCATGAGGTGCGATAATGGGGCTTACCAAGAAACTAACATGTGAGGGATGCCACATTCAATTGACCATACTCATGTGAATGGTAGGTGTGATTTAACTAAAGTACACTAACCAAGAAACTATTATGTGAGGTTACTGTAGTTTAGAGGCTGAAGGAAGATTGGAACTTGCTTAGTGAAGCATTGGATAAAGAGTTATCCACCCCTTTGGAATAGTGACCCAAGAAACTATTATGTGAGGTTCACTAATTCAAATGGGACCCCAATCCCGATTAAGAATTCATTCTTGAATTCTCGAATCCTATAGAGGGAGTATGGGATTTGATAAAATAGTGGGAGACACCATAAAACTAAAGACCAAGTTATTATGGTTTAATGAAATATATTAATCTGTTACTTATTTTTGTAGATATCATGGTTATACTCAAACAAATATCCGAAAATGAATTTGACTACTGTTTGACTGAACCTTGTAACAATGAGCTGTCTAAAGAATTAGGAAAAGTTCCTAATTCAGGATTTTATCTGTCAGTTAGCTCTGCTTGCTCTTAGGTATTGGATACCGGTGCTAGTTCTCACATATGTAACAATATTAGAGAACTTAGAGGAAGTAGACAATTGGGTCGAGATCAAGTTTCCCTTCGAGTTGGAAATGGAGCAAACGTTGCTGCATTGGCTGTTGGGACTTGTGACCTGATTTTACCATCAGGACATGTTATGAAATTAGAAGACTGTTTGTTTATGCCAAGCATAGTCAGGAACATTGTTTCGGTTTCATCCTTAACACGTTCTGGCTATGAATTTATTTTCAGTAGGAATGGTTGTACTATTTCTTTTGGAAATAAATTAGTAGGCTCTGGCATATATCTAAGCGGTCTATATTTCTTGAACATGGATGGTAGTATAAACTGTTTAGAGAAGAATCAAAATGCTAAGGGGCATAAAAGACCTCGTGATGAAAATGACTCGACCTATGTATGGCATTTGAGATTAGGTCATATTAGTGAGGAAATGATTAATAAGTTAGGTAAGGATGGGCAATTGGGCTCATATGTACTTGTACCCTTACCTACCTGTGAACCTTGTCTCATGGGTAAAATGACCAAATCGCCCTTTACTGGTCACAGTGAGAGGGCAGGAGACATACTGGAGTTAATACATTCTGATGTATGTGGACCTTTAAACAAGGTTGCCAGAGGTGGTTTCACCTACTTCATTACCTTTACCGATGATCACTCACAGTTAGGTACGGTGTATCTCATGAAACACAAATCTGAATCCTTTGAAAAGTTCAAAGAATACAGAGCTGAAGTGGAGAAACAAACTGGCAAAAGTATTAAAGCTCTTCGATCGGATCGAGGAGGAGAATACTTGACCACTGAGTTTTTGGATCATCTGACTGAGGCTGGCATAATATCACAGTGGACTCCTCCTGGTACACCTCAGCTTAATGGTGTATCTGAAATGAGAAATCGTACTTTGATGGACATGGTACGATCGATGCTGAGTTACACTGATATGTCAATATCCTTTTGGGGATATACATTGGAGACAGTTGCTTACTTGTTGAACAGGGTTCCTTCCAAATCTGTCCCTAAGACTCCATATGAGATGTGGTATGGGAAGAAACCAAGCCTTAAGCATCTAAGGATTTGGGGTTCTGTTGCATACGTTAAGAACCAAAATGCAACCAAATTGGAAGCAATATCAAACAAATGTAGATTTGTGGGGTACCCAAAAGAGTCTTTGGGATACTATTTCTATCACACTGATGAAGAGAAAGTCTTTGTTAGTAAGTTTGCCGTGTTCTTGGAAAAAGAGTTTATTCAAGAAGGAGGCAAAGGTCAAGTGATAGATCTCAAGGAATTATCCGAGAGTTCACAGATCAACACTGATACCACCCCTGCCCCTGTTGAGGCAGAACCTACTGTTACACCACCACTTCGTAGATCTAGTAGGGTATCTGCTCCTCCAGATAGATATGGGTATCTTCATGAGATGAGAGAGGAGCTGTTTCTTGGTGACAAGGAACATTCAGATGATCCTACTACATACGAAGGAGCGATGTTGGACATCGACTCGAGTAGATGGCAAGAGGCCATGAAATCTGAAATGGATTCGATGTATTCTAACCAAGTCTGGACTTTGGTAAATCCTCCTGAGGGTATAGTACCTATAGGCTGTAAATGGATTTACAAAAGGAAGATAGGCTCGGATGGAAAGGTAGAGACCTACAAAGCTAGACTAGTGGCAAAAGGGTATAATCAGAAGCAAGGTGTTGACTATGAGGAAACCTTTTCGCCAGTAGCTATGCTTAAATCCATTAGGATCTTGTTGGCTATAGCCGCACACTATGACTATGAGATATGTCAGATGGATGTAAAGACTGCCTTCTTAAATGGTAACATTGAGGAAGATCTTTATATGGAACAGCCTAAAGGCTTTATATCCAGTGGTGAGGACCACAAGGTGTGCAAGCTACAGCGGTCCATTTATGGACTAAAACAAGCTTCTCGAAGTTGGAACATTCGATTCAATGAAGCAGTCAAATCGTTTGGCTTCCTTCAGAATATGGATGAACCATGTGTGTACAAGAAGGTTAGTGGGAGTGCAGTCACATTCTTGGCCCTATATGTGGATGATATCCTAATCATTGGGAATGATGTAGGAATGATTTCATCAGTAAAACTTTGGCTCTCTAGCAACTTCTCCATGAAGGATTTGGGAGAAGCAACCTACATACTGGGTATAAAGATCTATAGAGATAGATCAAAGAGGTTGCTTGGACTCTCACAATCCATATACATAGATAAAATACTGAAGAGGTTCAGTATGGAGAATTCCAAGAGGGGTTTGCTTCCCTTCAGACATGGAATTCATCTCTCCAAGGATATGTCTCCTAAGACAGATCAAGAGAGAGAGCATATGAGTAAGATCCCTTATGCTTCTGCAGTAGGGAGTCTTATGTATGTTATGCTATGTACAAGACCTGATATCAGTCATGCTGTAAGCGTTGTCAGCAGATATCAGTCTAACCCAGGTGAGGCACACTGGGTGGCAGTTAAGGGCATCCTTAAGTACTTGAGAAGGACTAAGGATTTGGCTCTTATCTATGGAGGAGATGAGCTCAAAGTAGATGGTTTCATAGACTCTGATTTTCAATCAGATATAGATGATAGAAAGTCTACATCTGGATATTTGTTCACCTTGAATGGTGGTGTGTTTAGCTGGAAGAGCTGTAAGCAGACTATCACAGCGGATTCCACTACAGAAGCTGAGTATGTAGCCGCCTCCGAAGCTGCCAAGGAAGCTGTTTGGATCAGAAAGTTCATTTCAGAACTTGGAGTGGTTCCAGCCATTGAGTCACCTATACCTTTGTATTGTGACAACAATGGGGCTATAGCTCAAGCCAAGGAACCAAGGTCACATCAGAAATCCAAGCACATTGAAAGGCGTTTCCACATGATTCGTGAGATCATAGAGCGAGGAGATATCAGTATGCAAAGAGTAACATCTGAGGATAACACCGCAGACCCACTTACCAAGGCTCTTACCCAGAAGGACTTGGATCGACATCTTGAGAAGATGGGGATGAAGTATGTCACTAATTGGATTTAGTGCAAGTGGGAGATTGTTAGATATGTGCCCTAAAACCAATTGTTCTGTTGAGTTTAGGGTT
>JAESVK010062991.1:0-12904 GCA_017140935.1 Hamamelis virginiana
CCTCAATGTCTTTAGGTAACCGTGACGATGCGTTAGTGAAGAAACCGCCTCCCAAAAAGGGCGGTATTTATGATGTGGACACCCAAGTTTTGGCAAATAAACAAGTTGAGGCTCTGTCTCAAAAGCTTGACCAGTTAATCGCGGCACAAGGGCAATCTTCAAAAGCCCATGTGAAACCTGTCAACTTGGTGTGCAATATTTGCACTGACCCAGCTCACGAGACCCCATATTGTCCTATGGCAGGCCAGTACCCAGAGTTTGTCCAAGAGCAGGTTAATGCTGCTCAAGGATATGCACCACCTAGGAATGACCCATATTCCAATACTTACAATCCTGGGTGGAAGACTCACCCCAATTTCCAGTGGTCTAGCCAGCCGAGAGGATCCAATCCTAGTCGGCCTGCAAGACCCACATATAGCAGTAACCCTGCTATCAGTCAACCCTATAGACCACCACTGATGCAACCCCAGTATCCCAGTTATGGTGCTCCTCAAGCACCTGCACCCCAGTATCAGAGTCAAGCTGTGACTCAACCACCACCACAACCTCATAGAACGCCTGGTTTTGAGGAATAAGTCCTAGCTACCCTGAAAAGTCTAGAGGCTTCAGCACAACTCACTCATTCACATTCCCAATCTATTTCTAAGTTAGAAACCCAAATGGGTCAACTAGCGGCTTCATTTAGTCGCAGAGAGGAAGGAAAATTCCCGAGTCAGGCTGTTGCCAATCCCAAGGGAGCTTTTGTAGCTGAGAGTTCTACTTCTCAGAACCCACATTGTAATGAGGAAGTTAAGGCTGTTACAGTCTTGCGTAGTGGGAAAGTGGTAGATAATAGAGTGGGGGAGAAAGAGAGAGAGATAGAGAGAAAGAAAGAGAGGGAAAAAGAGAAAGAACCTGCAATAGAGAAAGAGTCTGAAGCTTCGAGGGATAACTTTCCCGCAGCTTTAGACAATCCATTGGCATCGTATGTGCCGAAAGCCCCATTTCCATCCGCGCTGATTGCGCCTGAGAGGAGAGCGAAGAAAGGGGCTAGCATGTCGGATATGTTAGAGGTGTTTAAAAGTGTCCATATTAATTTACCTCTGCTAGATGCCATTAAACAGATTCCTTCATATGCCAAATTTTTGAAGGAAATGTGCACACAGCAACGCAAGGAGCGAGTGCACTTGTCTAAAACCATAGCTCCTGTTGACATAGCAAGTGCTGTGTGTCAATTCCAAGCCCCAATTAAAAGAAAAGATCCTGGAACGCCAACTATACCTTGCTTCTTAGGAAGTCATTTCATTGATAGAGCGTTAGTCGATTTTGGCGCAAGTGTGAATATTCTTCCATATTCAATTTACGCCAAAATGGAGCTTGGAACACTCCAAACCACACCTACTATTCTTCAATTTGCAGATAGGTCCACTAAGGTACCTAGAGGTATACTGCACGATGTTTTGGTTAAGATAGATTCGTTTGTCTTTCCTGCAGATTTTATTGTCCTAGATATGGAGCCTGTCGCTATTACTAGGCCCCAAATCCCGGTTATAATAAGACGACCTCTTCTGGCAACTGCTAATGCAGTCCTTCATTGTAGGACTGGCATAATGAAGGTGTCTTTTGGTAACATGAAAACCAGGCTGCAGGTTTATAGTGCAGCTAATCAACCTCATAACTTTGAGGATTGTTCTTTTGTAGACATCATAGATAAAGTGGTAGAGGAAGCTACACCTTATCTTCTGTCCAAGGACCCGTTAGAAACATGTCTTAATTACTTTGGGTTCGAGGACCATGATCTGGAGCATTCGTTCATGGAGGTGAATCTTGTCTTAGATTCTACCTCCTCTGTAGAAAAATTGCCATGGAGACCTAGGGTTGAGCCACTTTCGTCTATTGCCAGTGTCCCTTCCCCTACGTCTTTTGAGTCTCCGCCGCAACTTGAGTTAAAGCCTCTGTCGGCTAATCTCAAGTATGCATTTTTGGGTAATAGTGACACCTTGCCTGTTATAATTTCATCTTCATTAAATTTAGAACAGGAAGGTAAGTTGTTATCTGTTTTGAAAGAGCACAGAGTAGCTATAAGATGGTCGGTCGCTGATTTAAAGGGTATAGACCCGTCAATCTGCCAGCACCGTATTCACCTAGAGGAAGGTGCAAATCCTTCTAGAGATGCCCAACGTAAATTGAACCCCAATATGAAAGAGGTAGTTAAAAAGGAAGTTTTGAAACTACTGGATGCGGGTATCATTTACCCAATTTCAGATAGTGAGTGGGTTTCCCCTACTCAATTGGTTCCTAAGAAGTCTGGGATAACAGTGATAGCTAATGAGGAGGGTATTCTAGTCCCTACAAGAGCTACCACTGGTTGGAGAGTCTGTATAGACTATAGGAAATTAAATTCCAAGACTAGGAAAGACCACTTCCCTCTGCCTTATATTGACCAAATTCTAGAGAGATTATCCGGGCAGAGTTTTTATTGCTTCCTAGATGGCTATTCAGGGTATAACCAAATAGCGGTTTACCCCGAGGATCAGGAGAAAACAACTTTTACCTGTCCATTCGGGACATTTGCATTTAGGCGTATGTCTTTTGGCCTATGCAATGCCCCGAGCACGTTCCAAAGATGTATGACTTCTATCTTTTCTGATATGATAGGAGATTATTTGGAAGTGTTTATGGATGACTTTTCTGTTTTCGGTCCTTCTTTTGATGAATGCCTCTCTAATCTCTCAAAAGTGCTTAAGAGATGTTGTGAGAC
Source organism: Hamamelis virginiana (assembly GCA_017140935.1). Classification (NCBI taxonomy): domain Eukaryota; kingdom Viridiplantae; phylum Streptophyta; class Magnoliopsida; order Saxifragales; family Hamamelidaceae; genus Hamamelis; species Hamamelis virginiana. The sequence continues at coordinate 2,741 of JAESVK010062991.1, forward strand.
AAACCTTGTTCTTAGTTGGGAGAAGAGTCATTTCATGGTTCGTGAGGGCATCGTGCTTGGGCATATCGTTTCTAGTAGGGGGATAGAGGTCGATAAAGCTAAGGTTGACTTAATTGCAAAACTACCTCCTCCTACTACTGTTAGGCAAATCCGGTCCTTCCTTGGACATGCAGGATTTTACAGGCGTTTCATTAAAGACTTTAGTAAAATAGCAAAACCAATGTGTAATCTGCTTGCTAAAGATGTAGAGTTTAACTTTGATAAAGCCTGTATTGAGTCCTTCAATAAGTTGCGTTTAATGTTGATCTCGGCACCTATCATGCGAGCTCCCGATTGGTCACTTCCTTTCGAGCTAATGTATGATGCCTCCGATTATGCTGTGGGGGCAGTGTTGGGTCAGAGGGTAGATAAGGCCCCTTATGTTATATACTACGCAAGCAAAACCTTGAATGAAGCTCAGTTAAATTACACTACGACTGAGAAAGAAATGCTTGCAGTAGTTTTTGCGTTAGATAAATTCCGATCCTATCTTTGGGGATCGAAGACCATTGTGTACTCAGATCATGCCGCCTTGCGGTACCTGCTCTCTAAAAAAGAGACGAAGCCTAAGCTGATTAGGTGGATTCTCTTATTACAAGAATTTGACTTTGAGATTAGGGATAAGAAAGGGTCTGAGAATGTTGTTGCTGACCACCTCTCTAGGATAGTAGTTGAAGAAGAGAGTGACCCCACGCCTATTAGGGATTCTTTCCCTGATGAGCAGCTTTTTGCCGTCACTCATTCTACCTTACCCTGGTATGTTCATATAGTGAATTATCATGCCACAGGCCTTGTACCATCTCTTTGGTCGAAACAAGAGAAGGATCGGTTCTTTTCGCAAATAAAATTTTATTTTTGGGAAGATCCTCTCCTGTTTAAGTACTGTGCTGACCAGGTTATACGTAGGTGTATTCCAGAGGGTGAAATGCAAGACGTTTTGAAGTTCTGCCACACTCTAGCATGTGGAGGACACTTTAGCGGGAAAAAGACTGCCGCTAAAGTCTTGCAGTTTGGGTTTTTCTGGCCCACACTATTCAAAGATGCATTGGACTTCTGTAAGTCCTGCCAAAATTGCCAAAGAATGGGTTCTATGTCTAGAAGGGATATGATGCCTCTCAACCCTATCTTGATCGTCGAAATTTTCGATGTTTGGGGCATTGACTTCATGGGACCTTTTTCTATTTCGCATGGGTTTGAATACATCTTAGTGGCTGTAGATTACGTATCTAAATGGGTAGAAGCCATAGCCACTAGGACCAATGACCACAAGGTGGTGTTGAATTTCCTCCAAGAGAACATTTTCTCTAGGTTTGGGTTTCCAAGGGCCATCATCAGTGATGGAGGGTCACATTTTAATAATCGACCCTTTGCAACACTCGTAGCTAAATATTCTATCACTCACAAGATTGCAACCCCATACCATCCTCAGACTAGCGGGCAAGTGGAGGTTTCAAATAGGGAAATTAAGCATATTCTAGAAAAAACTGTCAGGCCTGATCGTAAGGATTGGTCATTGCGTTTAACTGACGCATTGTGGGCCTATAGGACTGCATTTAAAACCCCTATTGGTATGTCTCCGTACCGTTTAGTCTATGGCAAACCGTGTCATCTCCCTGTCGAGTTAGAGCATAAAGCACTTTGGGCCATTAGGAAATTTAACTTTGAAATGAAAGAAGCGGGTTCTCACCGCAAGCTTCAGTTAAATGAGCTCGAAGAGATTAGGAACGAGGCTTACGAGAATTCCAAAATTGCTAAAGCCAAAATGAAAGAGTTTCATGACAGACACATCAATAGGAAATCTTTTGAACCAAATCAGAAGGTATGGCTGTTTAACTCTAAATTAAGGCTATTTCCTGGTAAGCTTCGATCTCGCTGGGATGGACCTTTTGTAGTAACTAGGGTTACTCCTCACGGTGCTGTTGAAATTCAAAATCCTCGTACTGGTTTGTCCTTCTTTGTGAATGGACAAAGGCTTAAGCCTTTTATCGAGGGTATAACCGATAGTGAGGGCATTCAGGATGGTTTGGTAATTGAGTCTGTCAGTTTGGAAGACCCAACCTACCAGTTTGACTAAAGAGGAATTTCACGTCTAGCTGAAGACGTTAAACTTAGTCCCACCCACCCATTCCCCTTGTTCATACACACTCGTCTAGTTGTAACATTCTGTCAAACATTGAGGACAATGTTTACTTCTAGTTGGGGAGGGTTTGTATATTCTCTTAATTTGTATATTCTCTTACCTATGATTAATTTATTTATTTGTTCATTTAAATTTGTATATACATAATAATTTATTATTATTTATCATTCTTGTGTACATGTTATACCATTGATTTGTATAGTGATTATTTGTATAGAATTTGATAAATAAACATGTGTTACAAAGTGAGTTTATTCTTTCATTTATATCATTTATATTTGTCTATTTTCGATACATTAATTGTAACTTTACTATGATTAGCTTGTATTCAATCTTGCACATGCACGAACTTGGTTTAAATCTTTATACTCGCCAATTCGAATATTTGATAAAACCTGAATAAAGAGGAGACTTGCGACAATTAAAGCAAATTTTGAACCATTCGATCTTTTGTGGGACTCAATTATTCATCCTATCGATTTAAATCTGTGGTATTGCTTTCCTGTTATATTATGCATAAATGTTCAATTTATGCGTATGTAGAATGCGAATACCTCGTAATCAGTTGAGAATATTGTGCACATTTTTGAAAAATGATTTAAGGCCATTTTTTCTTCGAGTCTTGTACCGTGTTAATTTTTGTTAGAGTTTAGGACCCCCGTAGTACCCATTTTTGAGCCGAAAAGTTGCCAATTTTTTTTCGATAACTTAGCAACCATGGGTATTGAGGTGTCTCTTATACATTTTGTTGGTATTTAGCGTCTAGTAGTGTGAAATTTTCTCAAAATAAGCCAATTTTTTGAAAAAGTCAAATTTTGACCATGTCTATCGATAGTCGTATATGCGCTATCGATAGAGGTATTCATTTTCAAAAAAAAATAAAAACATTTCGCGGCAGAGCACATTGGCTATCGATAGCGCCAGTGCGCTATCGATAGAGATCGCGCAGTTCACCTTTTAAGATTCTTCTCCCGCGCGATTTGCCTCACTTTCTTCACTATTTTCGCCTGAATCCGCCATAGCCACCGTGACCATCCACCTTCAAGCTCATTTTCCGATCACCCCAGCCCTCCATTTCGCGCAAACTCGATTCCATAGCGATCCTCGCGCCATTTTGAGCATTTCTGACCGATCAGAATTTGCATTTGTTACATTCCATTCGGTCACCATTTTTTCACTTTCATCACATTTCGGCGAGGACAGTAGGCTATTATGCGACTTCTTCATCTTCCACACTTCGTGAGTACCTGTTCACATTCTAAAATCTTGATTTTTTCTTAAAATGGCTTAGTTTGTGTTATATGTCATAGCATGACTTAGTATACGTAGGTTCTTGCATGAAATAGTTGAATATATTATTTTGGGTTAGAATTTTGTCATATAGTAAATACCTTAGTCTTGTTATGTATGTTACTGCATTGGGTTGAGAATTTGTGGAGTTGTGATAATGCCTGGATGTTAGGCAGTGCAAGAGTTGTGTTAAAGCCTGGACGTTAGGCTATGCATGGCCATGCATGGGCATGCATGCATCGGTGCATGTGATTAAAGGAGTTATTAAAAATAGCCTGGATGATAGGCTAGTCCTGAAGTTTGAGATGGGATTTAAAAATTATCATATGGGTTAACAACTGGCTGTGTTGTGTGTTTGATTATTATTGAAAAAAATATTTATACGAGTATCTCTGCAATTATTCTACTGCTGACTATGGTCCTATCTACTGCCGTGTGTGTGTAAAAAAAAAAAAAATTGTACAGAGCTATGGTACGCCAGAAGACCACCGGCAGGAAGGGCGTAGCTTTTCAGGAGCCGGCACAGCCGAGACCGAGGAGGTCTGCAGATACCAGTCGGGGCAAGGCCCAGCGCACGCAGCCAGATTCTTCTGATAGTTCTGAGTCTGAGTGGCAGCCAGCACCAGTTCAGAGACCTTCTGGTAGAGGTCAGTCGTCTGCCCAGCCACGAGTTAGTGCTCCTCCGTCTGGTTCACAGTTTGTGGAGGAGGAGTACATTTTTGAGCAGCCGGATATCGGCGAGACTGGCGAACCGCGCATGCCTCGCGAGTTCGAGAGCTACGCAGAGACTGAGACCGGGTCGAGGAGAGTACCGACCCGGCGAGCTGCGAGACCATGGCCAGTGATCCTATCGGCGAGGAACTTCAACGTCGAGAGATATGTGGATCCGAAGGCCTTCAGATACGAGGGCTTGCTCGTAGAGACCTTGCAGGACAGACACCTCAGCACCTGGCTGAGGAAGGGTGGAGGATATATGGCAAGCGTCGTACGTCAGTTCTACACGACAGCACACATGGCCGAGGACCAGACTCAGACCCTGCAGGCCGAGGTTGGAGGCCGGTTGATTCAGTTCACTCCGGACGACATCGCTACCTATCTGGGGTGCGAGCGTCCATCATCTTCTGAGGCAGAGAGCACTTACCTGGAGCTGACAGAGAGTCAGTGTGCTGATGCGGTGTGCGTGGACCGGGATTTATTCGACGGTATGTACTTCACGACCGGGAACATGCACCCATCATACGCAGCTATGAATAAGCTGCTCTACTGTAACCTTCGGGCGAGAGGCACTGATTCGCAGATCCCAGTGGAGTCTGTGCGGCTGCTATTGGAGTTCTTGAGCGACCACCCCATTGACATCGCAGCGTTGATCTTCAGCGAGATTCGCACATTCATTGCCACACAGCCACGGAGCAACATGGCGTACCCCCAGATGATTACTGCTTTTGCATTGGGTGCGGGTGTTGTCTCTGATGAGCCACTGCGATGGGGCGAGGGTCCTATTACCCCTACTACATTAGCTCGGAGTATAGCAGCTCGGCCGAAGAGGCCACGTGCTGAGACCGCCGGTCCATCAGAGCCTGCCCCTACACCAGCTCCAGCTCCGACTCCAGCTGCTCCTCCTATGCCAGACATGCCATCTGCCAGCTCCCAGGGTTTGTTTCATCAGGTCCTGGAGGGACTGAGATCTATGATGCACATCCAGCAGAGGCAGTCAGCTCAGCTTGATAGGCAGACAGCACAGCTCGACAGACAGTCTGCTCTGATGGAGAGACACTCTGCTCAGCTTAGGGTTATGTGGCGACGTATGGACGGCGACCCGATTTCTGAGGCCGACCGAGCATTATTCTATGAGCCGCAGCCCGATCCTAGATTCGACATCCCACCTGGGGATGATCAGTGATGATGACTTAGCCCAGAGTTGCAGTTGTACTTTTTGGAAGTATTTGTTTCTTTTTGGTTAGAAAAAACTTTTTAGTTGTGTGTCAGGGTTAGTTTAGGTATTTAGAATGGTTAGGGTAGTAACCTTAAACATATTACAACCATCCTAATTTTGCAGTCTTTATACTTTCTTCTGTTACAACCTAAAACATTACAAGCCTAAAAAGACCCTTTTGATTTTAAAATATTGTGCATTATTCTCTTGTGATTACTTGTTTATTTAAGTTTTATTTATGTATGAACTGCATATCTGCTTATATAACTTCATTATTTCATCTCTCTTCTGTCATTAATTAGAGCTTAATGTATAAGTTTTATACTTGTATATTTCCATTTGGGGAACTCTGGGTTACTAACCTTTTCAGAGTGAACATCTTTTTGCGAGTGACCAACAGAGAGGATTTGAAGTTGAATCTTATTAAGGGTTAATTCTCGTACTCTTATTGTAGTATTTTGATTTAATCAAGTTCAACCTCACTACACATTGAACACTTGCTAATTTCCTGTTAAAGATAGCATTTCTTGTATCTTAAATTTTCAATTATGAATATTGATATATCTGTGGATTGAACTCTTACTGTGTACATAGCATATTTTTAAAATTCTTTTTCAAATTAATTCTTGTATTTATTCATGTTTGTGGGTATCATTTCTGCAAACCCTCACGAGACTACACTCGTCCACTAAAGGTAACTTAGTGGTTTAAAAGGCTTGTTGCATATGCTAAATGCAATCGCGTTTCCCTGCGAAAGTGGCTTTTTCAAATTTTAGCTTTAAATTCTACTTCATGTATAGTATAGCTATTTGCTAAGAGACTAGCAAAACCTAAGTTGGGGAGTGTGATTGAACCTCAATCATGCCTTCAACTATGGTATTTCTGTGTTCTCTTATTTAAATAATTATATAATAATAGTCGTTTTACATAAAGATCTGTACAATTGGGTTAATTTCTCTGTTTTAAGAAATCTGTGCAGATTGTACGTTGTGACAGCATCGCCTATGAAGCCGTGATGAGCGTCGGGCATTAAATGAGCATTCGGAAATGACCAGCTAGTGCCATTGAAGTACGAAAGAGCATACAAAGAAGTTCTGCAAGAAAAGTCAAAAATGCCACGTGTCTATCGATAGCCAGGATGCGCTATCGATAGCGCCTCTATCGATAGCGCATCTCCGCTATTGATAGTCAAGAGGCGGCTGCGGGCTTCTAGGATATTTTGGATATTTTCAAGGGCATTAATGTCATTTTCACTTTCCTTCTATAAATAGAAGTGTATATGCGACTTAAAGAGGGTTCATGACTTTTGCTCTGAATCATTACTCTGCTATTTTAATTAGACTTCAAGTTACAGTTTATTTTCGCATTTTATTCGGCAGTTTCCGTTTTCAGCAATTTCCAATTCAGCAATTTTTCTTTCAATGCCTGGCTCAATTCTCACTTGAGGATTGTTCTTTAATATTCAGTCTTTACTTTCAGTAATTTACTTTTCTGCTATTTTCCCTTTTTATGCATGGCTCAATTCTCACTTGAGAATTGTTCTTTACTTTTCCTGTCATTTTCTTTATTTACTTAAGCCCTTTTCTTTATTTACTTTAGTCACTTTTCTTTATTTATTTCTGCCATTTTCTTTATTTATTTCTGCCATTTTCCTTATTTCTTCAGTCATTTAATTACCGCTTTTATTTTATTTTTCCATCCCGTGAACCCTTAGAGCTTGTCATGGATAAAGGATATTCTCCTCCATTGATGTGTAGCTAATACTCCAAGCTTGGGTGAGGATGAAGTTGGATTCATTATACAATCCTATTTTATAAACATTCCTCTATTTGTATTATGTGATTGCATAGTTGTGAAGGTTTTACCGCACACTATCGCTAAATATAATATCATATAATTGTACATCTGTGATTGCAATTATATAATTATGCAATGGTTCTTATTGGTATGAATACAAACCAGCATGCTTTATTCCTCATTTAAGGTGGATAGCGATATTCCATTCTTTTCCAGGATAAACTTGCCGGTCCTGTATTCATAATCTTTTTGGGACTTCCTTCTTGTAGTTGTAAGAACCACCATACATAATTACTATAGTGAGGATTTTATAAACATAAATTGTATAATTGATATTCAATGGGTTTCTCACCCAAGTTCCGCTCATTCCACCAAATTAATTGCATTTTTTTACTAAGCTTTATTAAATTACTGCGTTTTCGCTTCGACCCAATCGGAGCATTTCCCACCAACCAATTTAATTGACACTATTCTTTCCGCTTGAATTAATTCTAAAGAGTCTTTTAATATAAACCTGCATTTCCCAATGGTTCGACACCCGTGCTCACTAGTCACAATCGAATTGAGATTATAAGTCACGCGGTTTTATAAATTATTAATCTTGATCACTGACAAGGAATAATCTCCCTTGTCATCTGAAGCGATCAAATTTTGGCGCCGTTGCCGGGGAACTTACGGTTTATTTAAGAAGAATATTTGGATTTAATTTAAGTAGTAAATATTAATACTGTTAATATTACTTAATATATTCTTTTATACTGTTAATATCTATATAATATAATTTGTTATTGATTATTCTTTTCCCTTTAACTACAGGTGGCTGAAATCAGGAATTGGGAGCTTCACTCCCGCGCGCTTAAATTAACAAATTAAAAGCTAAAGATTAACTGCTCACAATTTGTTTATTGAATTCCGTGATTATCTGTGGAGACCTCTTGTATGCGGGGTAGAAGGTCGTTGTCATTAAACGTAATTCCTTTAGACTCTGAATTAGAAAGAACTCTGAGAGCTGTTAAAGCTTCTCAAAGTCAGTCCAGCGAGTCGGTACCTTTGCATCATTTAGAAATGGCTGAATCATCTGCACACACTGCCATGTTACCTACGGATAATATTCAAGCACCACCAGGTCTTAAAACTCTTAGGGATCACTTCCGCACATAGAGAATCTCATCTATGAGATTAAGCATGCTACCATTCAGATGCTTCCTACGTTCTACGGGTTAGATAGAGAGAACCCATACGACCATTTGCAGGAATTCTTAGGGATTTGTTCGACTATTAGAATTCAGGGGTTCCATCCAGAATCCCTGAAATTGTTTTTATTCCCGTTTTCCTTAAAAGATAAGGCCAAACACTGGCTTTGTACTCTCCAGACCCCTGTCCCTATCACTACTTGGGAACAGCTCCAAAAGTTATTCCTGTCTAGATTTTACTCTGTCGGTAAAACTCACCAAATGCGACGAGGTATAACAAACTTCGTCCAACATGAACAAGAATCTTTTCATGAAGCTTGGGAAAGAATGAAAGAACTTCTTAGGTTATGCCCCCATCATGATGTACCTAAGTGGCAAATCATAGAGTCTTTTGTTAGAGGTTTAACTGAGGGTGACACGCAGACTGTGAAATCTGCCTGTGGGGGAGCTATTTTAAGTAAAGGTGAGGATGAAATGTGGGCTTTATTTGAAGCATTGAGTGAGGACTCTTTCCACATGACCTCAATGTCTTTAGGTAACCGTGACGATGCGTTAGTGAAGAAACCGCCTCCCAAAAAGGGCGGTATTTATGATGTGGACACCCAAGTTTTGGCAAATAAACAAGTTGAGGCTCTGTCTCAAAAGCTTGACCAGTTAATCGCGGCACAAGGGCAATCTTCAAAAGCCCATGTGAAACCTGTCAACTTGGTGTGCAATATTTGCACTGACCCAGCTCACGAGACCCCATATTGTCCTATGGCAGGCCAGTACCCAGAGTTTGTCCAAGAGCAGGTTAATGCTGCTCAAGGATATGCACCACCTAGGAATGACCCATATTCCAATACTTACAATCCTGGGTGGAAGACTCACCCCAATTTCCAGTGGTCTAGCCAGCCGAGAGGATCCAATCCTAGTCGGCCTGCAAGACCCACATATAGCAGTAACCCTGCTATCAGTCAACCCTATAGACCACCACTGATGCAACCCCAGTATCCCAGTTATGGTGCTCCTCAAGCACCTGCACCCCAGTATCAGAGTCAAGCTGTGACTCAACCACCACCACAACCTCATAGAACGCCTGGTTTTGAGGAATAAGTCCTAGCTACCCTGAAAAGTCTAGAGGCTTCAGCACAACTCACTCATTCACATTCCCAATCTATTTCTAAGTTAGAAACCCAAATGGGTCAACTAGCGGCTTCATTTAGTCGCAGAGAGGAAGGAAAATTCCCGAGTCAGGCTGTTGCCAATCCCAAGGGAGCTTTTGTAGCTGAGAGTTCTACTTCTCAGAACCCACATTGTAATGAGGAAGTTAAGGCTGTTACAGTCTTGCGTAGTGGGAAAGTGGTAGATAATAGAGTGGGGGAGAAAGAGAGAGAGATAGAGAGAAAGAAAGAGAGGGAAAAAGAGAAAGAACCTGCAATAGAGAAAGAGTCTGAAGCTTCGAGGGATAACTTTCCCGCAGCTTTAGACAATCCATTGGCATCGTATGTGCCGAAAGCCCCATTTCCATCCGCGCTGATTGCGCCTGAGAGGAGAGCGAAGAAAGGGGCTAGCATGTCGGATATGTTAGAGGTGTTTAAAAGTGTCCATATTAATTTACCTCTGCTAGATGCCATTAAACAGATTCCTTCATATGCCAAATTTTTGAAGGAAATGTGCACACAGCAACGCAAGGAGCGAGTGCACTTGTCTAAAACCATAGCTCCTGTTGACATAGCAAGTGCTGTGTGTCAATTCCAAGCCCCAATTAAAAGAAAAGATCCTGGAACGCC
>JAESVK010063000.1:0-13497 GCA_017140935.1 Hamamelis virginiana
ATAAGTTGTATCAATGGACAATTACATATAATTCTCATCTCTCACGTCTTTGTAGTTCAAAATATTCATATATACATCTTTAGTTTCTCCATCCAAAATATTGTGAAATTGAATACATTTACTACTGCTACCATAATTCTTCCTATGATAGTTATTTATTTATGATCTTATATGCTTGGATAAATGCATGATTTATCCTTCAAATTGAGACATATGCTTGAGTCAATATGCATGAGATGTATACATGAATTATTATACATGAACTGTTGATATGAGAATACATGAACATAATTAAGAATAATATTTTATTATTCTGAAGATGATTATCTTGATTCTTGAGTTACTGGCAAAACTCATAACATGCTGTTACTTCTTATTGTGAATAACATGAATACATGGAGTATGTAAATTTTATGCATAGAATATATGCATGTGATATTTGAAGAGCTCATAACATGCTGTTATTATGAATAACATGATATGTATATGGAGCATGTTAATTGTCATGCATAAAATATATATGCATGTGAAATTTGTCATAATCAGTGCACAATAAATTGGCATATGGCATGAGGCTATGATGTTTTGTGAAAGTGACCGGGTTTATAAGTACACATCATACATTTCTTAATAACAAACATGAATTTTTTTTAGGGGTATGTAACTCGAGAAAAATTTAAACTGGTGCTTGTCATGTGAACATATGTATATGGGCGCATATGTTAAGCATGCGAGTAACGGGAATGTTGTTATTTAGAGAGGTACGGAGTGTTACTGTGGCACAGTTACGTGTGGTGACATATGCATAGCATTGATATAACTGGCATGCATATTATGAACTGTGGAAATGAGGTGATGGCTCTAGTGAGTGGGCATGATGATTCATATGCATAGCATTGATATAACTGGCATGCATATTATGAACTGTGGAAACGAGGAGTTGAGATACCACCGATAGACAGAAGATCCTGAAAACAGTTAGTGCATTAATATATCACCCTTGCCTAAATAACAGTAAGTAAATCCTCTTGTCAATGAGTGACAATCGCAGTAGGTCCTAAAAAGGTGAGGACTGGGTGATATACATACCCTAGCACCGGGGGCGAAGGTATGCTATTGCCAATGAGTGATAATCCTCTTGTTAATTTTACCATATTGATGAATGTAATTTATTTGAATTATATGCTCATTATTATTTGGATATAGTAAGTTTTTTTTTTTTTTTTTTTTGAATTCAGATTGCATCATCTCAGCCGGAGTCTTTTTGACTTTTTGGATATAGTAAGTTCTTTTTTTTGAATTTGAATTTTGGTACTTTCGTTTCAACCACCGAATGTCAGCCGGAGTTTATTCCATTTTTCGATTTCTGGTGATTATTTTTCATTAAAACTAACTTTTATCTTGATTCGATAGTTCTTAGCATTTCTATTAAACTTAGAGGGCAGGTTACTGGTTAAAGGAAGCTGTTTCCGTTGCTCTGGTGTTTTGTTCTATTTTTTTCAAGCTTTAAACTTTTTCAGCGTCATTTAGATTTCTCACGCTGTTCATCCATCTTCTTCGGCAAGATTTTCTGATCAGGTAATTCTGAACACTTAATATTTTCTTTATTTTATTTATATGTTCTCAAAGCATCGTAGTTACTCACTTCACGTCATTTAAATGTTCCCAAAGCATTGTAGATATATGTTAATCAGTTCACGTCAATCATCTTAATATTTTCTATCATATTCTCCTGAAAATATATACATTGTTCATTTTTTAAGAATCATAAAACAGTGATCAGCTATTAGAAATAAAAACAGGGACTCAGTTATAAAAAACAGAGACCCGTATGTATTCATGTATACATGCTTTATAAAATATACTTTCATACTACTTATATACATTATTAATAGGTTCATATTTGAGTACATTATTTTCAGATGAGTGATTTGATAGTTCAGGTAAAATTAGTATTAATGTATACTTATAATCTCCATTAAATTAGTTGACGTGAAATCACTTTTAACGTATACATATATACCGTCATGTATACTTACATGTATACTTTAGTCACGTATACAATTTTATTAGGTTCAAATTTTTGTTCAACCTATTTTCATGAATGATTAGATTGTTGAGGCCGGTATTTGTATAATTGTAATCTATAAAATTTCATGTATTTGTATTGCCATGTATACATGTAGACTGCAATGTAAGTTATGAATTGATGAAATGGGTTGATGTATACATTTTTGGTCTTTTTAATTTGTTGGGATGTTTAGTTTTTTAGTTGAATGATCAACAAATTTTGGATATAGCCCATTCACCAATTTCCAACGAATTTTATTGAACCAACAAATTTTTTATTTTGAAGTAGTCATGTATACATTTAGGTGCAATGTGCTTTTTGAGTTACTGAAATAGGTGGATGGGCTATTTCACATGCTTGGATTTTTGAATTTGTTTATGGGCTATGTATGCATTTTTTTTAAGTTGAATGATGTTTTATAGGCTGTGAAGCTTATGCATGTAACTTTTCATTAGCTAATTTGTTTGTACTTTCAATATAGATATATACTTCCTTTTTCACGTTAACATCAAGTTTACATTTTTTTATATACAGTTATTGATTTTTTTTCCATGCTATTTACCTATTGCAACCATAACCCTAGTAGCATCTATACAAACTCAATCAAACCCAATTTGATAATCATATTAGCAATTATTTAAGGGTCAACAAATTCTAGCTAAAACATATATTTCCATCGCATAAGCTCAAATATAACATGTATACAAGTCTCAAGACTACTAAATAAAAAACTAAAATTTCCCATTAACCAATGTCTAATTTAAACCAAACCTAGCCATAACCAAATAGGATATATTAAAAGCAGTAACAAACTCAATTCCAAGAGCAAAGTAGCATGTATACATGGTAAACCACAAAAATTATAAATCACATATAAATGTATACAAGATATTGAAGAAAAGAAGAACAAAGAAAGAAATCAAAATTAAAAGAAAATTTTATACAAAGCACAATCAAACCCAATTTCATATGGTTAATACCAATTAAGTATATCAGGGTCGGCAATTTCCATCTAATGCATACATTTCCAACACATAAAAACAATATACCATGTATACAAGAGGCTCATGTCAACATTTAAACAAAAAAGAAAAATTTCCCATAATTCAATGTCAAGATTAAACAAAACATAGTCATAAACATAATATGGTCTATTCAAAGTAGTAACAATCTCAATTCCATAAGCATAATAACATGTATACATGATAAAAACAATATAAACGTATACAATATTGGTAAAGAAAACATAGGCTATTGAATTTCACCTTCGTGACAAACCCTAATTCTTTCCAACAAAAAATATAGATATCAAAACCCAAATGTAGAAAAGTTCGTTACTTTATTCACACATTTTTTTTCCCAAATAAATATTACATCCGGGTCCCCATAAAATGACCATGTATACATGTATACAAGTTTTGTAAAACTCAAAACCATATATTAAGAAAAATCCAATCTTTTTGAAAAAAAAAATCTAATTTCTTCACCTATATGTGATAATGATCATATCTTTTCTTGAGAAAGATCCACAAAAAGAAAAAATATATATTAATAATAATAGCGGATAAATCAATCCTTACTCTGTTTTTTAAAAAATGTATTCATTTTTAAAAAATAAAAAATAAAAAAAAAACGGTATACATATTATGGATTAAATTTTGTTAAAGAGCATCAGCTATGACTTTTCTTTATTCAAAGATTTTTAGTGCTAAAATAAACTAAAATCTCTTGTAAAACCCAAAATCACATGAAAAAAACGTAAGATTTTCAATAAAGATCAAAACTTTCTTAACCTAATGACATAAAGATTAAAAATTTTCACAATCTCGGTCCTAAAAAACGCAAAAAATCGTGATTTTTGTAAAAACCCACCAAGAATAAATTGTGTATACATGTATACACCACCAAAAATTAAAATATTTTTCAGAAAACCCATATTTTGAACCACAAGAACAAACATGTATATGAATCCCAACAAAAAATCGAAACAGAACCAAAAAAATTGCTCTATGTAATTTTTCAAGAATATGAAATTCATAAGTAGTGTATGTTTGCTCTACGTAATTTTTCAGGAGCCTAAAATTCATAAGTCACTTTATAACATTCTTTGTAGACTTAATATTTACACACATTCAATAATAATTCAAAAGTTTCGATATTTATACATGCCAAAGTCTTGATATTTATACCAGCCAAATTTTCTTGACCAGCTATCCGTCAAGGCTAATAGTTCGGGTGTTATACGTACGAATCCATGGGATGGTGGCCCTTTATTGGGAACATAGATTTATCGGGCTCTAAAAAAAAGCCCAATTTGGTGGGATGATTAAGCCAGTACATACGTTCAAGACTTGTAAATAGCATCTGGCTCTAAAAAAAAGCCCAATTTGGTAGGATGATTAGGCCATGTAGTGCATTCGTTCAAGACTTCTAAATAGCATGTTGTAAATTGATAATTTTATTTGATTGTATTACGGAGTATTTGATATCCTTATCTTTAATAAAACAAAATGATAATTCAAACAAACAATCATAGTTTATCGAATAAGAGACCCAATCATTAAAACATTCAATTTCAAACACAACTCCACATTCTGCAAGCCCTCATAGAGAGACGGAGAGAGAGAGAGAGAGAGAGTTTTTCCTACGTACGTCTGTATTATCAATAGCTTCTCAAGAAAATTCTGCTCCAAGTACATCTCCTCCAAGCCGAACAACAATGGAGGACGTTCATGAGAGAAAGCAGCCAAAACGCAAGGCTTCTGTATTGAACCAGACCCAGATGGGTGATGCTGGTTGTAGTAGTCATCCAACAAAGCAACAACAGCGGCAGCCTCCCAACTACATTAATGAAGCAGTTGATGATGATGCAACAGAAACAGTAGAAGCAGAAGCTGATGATGAGTGCTGCAAAAATGAGATTAACGAGATGAACCTTGAGTTTTTCGACTTGATCCCTCCTGGTTATAGGTTCTGTCCCTCAGATGAAGAGCTGATAATCCATTATTTAAAGAAGAAGGTCATGGAAGTGGCATTGCCGGAAAATAAGATCGTGGATGTTAACCTATACAATCATAATCCTGAATTTCTTGCAGGTTTTCACAAAGTCCTCTTCTGTTTTTTTTTTTCTTTTTTTTTTTTAGATATTGTTTTATCTCTTTATGAATATTTTGTTGTGATGATCTTCCATGCAATAATTTATTCTTATTATTATTATTAGGGAAGTCTACTCGGCTTCATGAGCTACACAATGGGATATTTCTTTTCCTTCCCTTAAACCCTCAATCCATTGGTTTCAGTACAACCATATAGAAACTTTATCAATGAATGCATATTCTCTGCTTGGGTATGCTTGGTGTGCATGCTTGGGTGATGTGGCATGATCTGGATAGTCTGCACATCACCCGAGTGAAAAGAAGACCATCCAGATCATGCCACATCACCCAAGCAAATCCAAGCCCAAGTAGATGATCCGGATGCCTTTATCAATAGGGTCTTTACCCTTGTCATTTAATTGTATGACTTAACTTTGTAATAAATAAATTATTTTGTTTTATTTTATTGTTCATATACCTCGACCTTGGTTTGATTTGGATTGTAATATGGGCTAGGTTTATTGTTTAAGTCATCTACAACACCCAATTTGCTTCTTTGCTGAAGATGGATTTATTAAGGTTTTTTATTTCATGCAAAGGTGAATCATATATAATTGAGATTGTATCTAACCTTATTGAATGTATACCAGAGACATTGTTGAATCTCACATTACTAATCAAATATATATATCTATATATATATATATATTACATTTTGATGATTTAGAGGTTTGTTTCCTAATCTTAGATTTTGTTAATTTAAATAAGCAAAATGTGTTTCTCTTACACCCTAATTTGTTTTGGAAAAATGTTATAGCACCAGACACTTCAACCCGAAATTAAAAACCACCCTGACATGTCCTACTTTGAATGGTGAGGTCCATCCTTTGAAACTGATTCCATCTTTTTTTTCACACATCATTCAAAGTATGACATGTCAGGATAGTTTTTAATTTATGATTAAAGTGTCTGGTGCTATAGCATTTTTGTTTATTTTAACTTTTTATTGATTTTTTTTTTCATCATAGTTATTCCTGGTCTTTTTCCTTTTTTTTTTTTTTTTTGGCCATATATATATTTGAGTTTCATTAACTTTCTTAATTTGTAAACTTATATAAGGAGTCATTTTTGTTATTTAATAGAGACTTAAAGGAGTAATTTTTGTTGATTAATAGAGAAATATAAGAAATATGGGGAGAATGAATGGTTCTTCTTCACACCAAGGGATAAAAAGTATCCAAATGGAACCCGACCCAATCGAGTTGCGGGTGATGGATATTGGAAGGCGACTGGATCTGATAAAGAAATCAAATTGAAGAATGAGACGATTGGATATAGGAAGGCACTAGTATTCTATAGAGGAATACCTACAAAAGGGTCCAAGACCAACTGGATCATGCACGAGTATAGAGTGAATGGTGCTCCTCCTCCTAAAGAGAGTGGTGGTGAAAATCACATGAGGGTTTGTATCTCTTTTTTTCCCACTTTTCATTAAGCTTTCTTGTATCATTCTTTAATTTCTCAGGAAAAAAAAAAGAATTTTTAAAAATTATTCCAAAAGGATTCTATTTCAATGGAAACTTTAGCATTTTATATATGTTCCTTTCCCTTCTTCTTATGTTTTAGTGTGTTTGGATTGAGAGACTTGGAGAGAAGAGAAAGAAAGTTTTAAGTTTCTCTCCAATTTCTCTTTTTGGTTTTCCAAAATGAGAGAGAGAAATGAAAGGAGGGGGAGAGAAAGGATAATGTTAGAAATTACACCTTAATATTTTCTCTCTCCTCTCTTAATGAAAACTATCCAAACAGGTGGAGAGAAAGTTAACATTTTTCCTTCCTTTCTCTTCTCTTAGTAAGATTCTCTCCAATTAATCTCTCAATCCAAACATAGTACTAGTTTCAATAATATCTCTAAATTTGTTTATTTATTTATTTTGGTGCAGTTGGATGATTGGGTTTTATGCAGGATTTACGAGAAAGAAGATAAATCAACTAAAAATCAATCAAACAATCCTACATCTGAGGAAGATGGGTCTGTGGTGATTGAAACAAATTCCATGAATTCCAATTGCAGCAACAATATTGTTGATTCAATAGGCCATATCCCCCAGCAGAATTATAATATTCCACAGCCTCTCTCCTCTCAAGGTAAATTTGTTCACCCCCAACATGAATTTCATATTCAAGATGCAGCTGCTGCCATGATTCACAATAGTTATAAGACTCATCCTTACACTGTGGAACCACTTAGTATTATGCCTCCCATGGAGAATATCATGAGGTCCAAATATATACAGCAAGATGAAGCTAACCAAATGAGATTTCATGATAACTTCATGGGCAATACAATTATGGATAATAGCTATTTACAATCGCAAGAATTGTTCGATAGCGATTATTTTGATTATTCATATTTTAATTTTGATTGTGACTTGCCTAACAATATTAATGCCCCAAATGATAACCCTCCCAAGCCACCACACTCTTGATTTTTCTTTGTATATTAGTATTAGGAGTATTATTTTTCAGTAGGAGTTTGGTTGTGAATTTTGTGGAACATTGTCGAATCGATGTTTTGGATTTGGATTTTGTGGATTATTTAGCTATTTATTTGTTTTAGGCACTATATATCAATTGATTTAATTTGGAGTTTATATATTATGTTCTGAATATTGATGTTCATTTACTTTCATTTCTGTTATTTTTATCCATGTGTGTATGCATGCATGAAGTTGCTTTATTAACTTCTACTCTATATATAAGAGTAGAGAATTTCTCGTTTGAGCAGGATTTATTTATTTATTTATTTGTTGCCAAATGACAGAACTTAGCTCAAATGCAGTGCATATCGATGCACTTTCATGTACTCGAATTCGAGATCTCTCTTTAAAAAATGATCATACATACCACTAGACCAACATGTCGTTGGCTTAGTGAAATAAGTTTAAACAATCGGTCAGGCCAGCCCCTGTTTTAAGGCTTTGCATTACTCAAAATAATTTTAACTATCAAAATTAGGTTTTAGTGCCTTCGGTTAGGCTAAACTTTGAATCCCACCACCTAATGAGAAAGGCAAAATAGGAAAAGTTCATGTTTTGTGCCCAAATCCTCGAATGTCCACCACCCTTTTCAAAACAAAATCAAGAAAACCCCTGTTGACAATATTGGTGTTAATGAATCTAATTTACATACCAAATTCTCATAAAAATTTATGATATAGATAAGAATAATAGGTTACATCCAGCTTATTGAATTTTTAATTTTATTTTTCCAATTTTTTTGAAAAAACAATTGGGAGAGAGAAAAAAAAAACAGTGTAATGAGCCATTGAGTCATTAATACTTGCTAATATTGTTCTGCCTCACCACAAACAATTTTCCATTTTTCCTTGTGCTATCCTGCGTCTGCTCCTTTTACTCATAGAAGCATAATTATAAACCTTGAAAAACAAGAAAAAGTAAATATAAATTAGAACAGTTAGTTGCCTGATTTTGCAAACAAATGGATAATCAAAAGACCAAAACAGAGGAGGGATTTTGAGTCACTAACCAAAACTAACACAATTATATGCAGCTGTCTTGGACTTCAATTGTTGCTTGATGCCTCCAAAAAATTATCCCCAAAGAGTATTGGCCAAGTTGACAGAGAACCTCAGATGGCATGTGTGTCAAATTTGCTCCCAAACACCCATAAATAATCTCTCAAGTATCTTTTTGCTTAATCAATCTTTATGGAAATATATGAAGGGAATGACAATAATACTCTCTAGAGCTTGTTTTTAGACATTGTGGCAACCTTTTAAGCACTCTGTGGCATGTAAATTTTTCATCATGGGTAACTTTAATTCACTTCATGATGAACCAGCTTTTCACTAGCTTGTTTGACAATTCATAATAGAACATTCACTCTTTTATTCAAAAATTGTCTCAATACATTTATGATAATACAAAGCAACATCATATAAATCTATCGAAATTGTTTGCAAATGAGTTTTGCGTCGAGAGGCATATCTAATCACTAACTGTGCAAGATCATGTATGAGATCATGCATCTTACACTTTCGTAGTTCTATATACATCATCACTAATTGTGCAAGATCATGTATAAGATCATGCATTTTGCATTAATACATGATAATACAAAACAACATCATATAAATCTATCGAAATTGTTTGCAAATAAGTTTTGCGTTGAGAGGCATATCTGACCACTAACTGTGCAAGATCATGTATATCTGCATACATTATCACTAATTGTGCAAGATCATGTATAAGATCATGCATTTTGCACTAATATTAGCTCAAAATCTTGCAGCTCATCAATTATTTCTTCCACATTGGCAAAGATGGATCTATGAATGATTCTGAATAATTGATTGAGCCCTTGTGCCATCCAAAGTTGAATTTTTTTTCTCAATAATATGGTCCCTTACCAACACGAACGTACAATATGCAAAACATTGTTTTAAACATGATGGTAGGTAATCGTAGCTCAATCTCAATGCTGGTAAGATTTCATTTTCTTTCGCGATAGTATCTCCTAGAATCATGTCCATAATGGAAGCAACTGTGTTACTACAGAGCAATTACTGTGACCTTACTTCTCACAGCACCACTCTCGAGGAAGCCTTTCACAATTTAACCCACCTTTAATAATAATTGCTCCATACATCATCTACATGAAGACAGATCAATTCTTTTATCAATCTTTTAGGCGGTGAGTTAACAATTGATCAATTTCGAAGTTGCTCCAATTATACTCAATCAGAGATACAATCAAATCGAAAAATCATTCTACCAGCTTGAATTCTACTATGTGATGGCACATACTTTCTTCCCAAGACCCCCCATTCCGAAAATGGAAAAGCATCGCTCGAACAAACTAAAAAAAACTGTTGTAATCTCCTCAAGCCATCTCTTGGGACTTTGTCCCATAAGCAAGCACAGAAAGGAAAGCATAGTCACAACTTCCTTCCTAAAGTCACAAAAATCAATCTCATCTAAGACACCCTTAAAATCTCCTTTCATCTCTAACTCATATTGAGGATCAAAAAAAAGTGGGTTTAAGAAGAAAAATAGGTCACAATACCTGGTTTGTTGCTCTCCTCTGGATCTGAACTTTCAGTGACAAATCAACCACCTTCATCATCATAGATTTAGAGAGAGAGAGAGAGAGAGGTGGGAAAAAAAGAAGGTGAACTTGTGGTGGAGAATAGGTCCAATTTGCATATTAAATAAGGGGCACCTTTGCATAGGTCCAAAATCTTAAGGCAGACAAAAGTAATTGGGGTTAGGTGGGGGAACCAACGGTAACTTTATCGTACTGACCCGAGGCCCAATCGCAGGTATTTGAATACAAGCATTACTCGCTCATTTTTGCTAGTTTAAGGCTTGGGCCAAGTAAATAAGCATTTATTTTATATGAACACTCTTACCTCCATTTCAATTGAGGCAAGATAAGGTAATTTGATGGGATTTAATTTCATTTTGCAAACAAATTTCTTAGATTTTTTTCATAATTAGATATGATTGTTACAAAGGATTATGAGAATTTAATTCAAATTTAAAATTTTGTTTTCTATTTAATGATAGAAACTTATCCTTATCCTAATCTTTATAATTCAATTTGATGGGATAATTTCATTTTGCAAACAAATTTCTTAGATTTTTTCATAATTAGATATGTTTGTTACAAAGGATTATGAGAATTTAAATTCAAATTTAAAATTTATCCCAATCTTTATCTTCAATTTGATGGGATTTAATTTTATTTTCTTAAGAAATTTCTTAGATTTTTTTAATTATTAGATATGACTGAGGTAGGATTATGAGAATTTAGATTCAAATCTAAAAATTTCTTTTTCTATTTAATGATGGAAACCTACACCTATCCTAATCTTTATCATTCTAATATTAACAAATGAATATTAATATATTTTCATATATTTAAATCTGAGAATTCTTCCTTAGAAGTGGTTGAAAAAACTTGTTACTAAGGCAACAAATTTATCTAAATCAAGTAGTCTAATTGGTATGCTATTTCTAATGATTTTATATTGCTCATTGTAATTACTAAAAAAAGTATCTCAAAAATATGTCCCAAATGATGTAGTAGATGATCTACGCTTTTTCTTTTCTTGTAAAATCTCTCCTTAATAACAAGTGAAGGGATTGGATTCATTTGGGAAACTTTTTTTTTAGAAATTTTTTTGGAGATATATAGCATCAATTGCTTTTTTATTTATATGTATCTTTAATTACGCTAGAAATACACCACGTGTGTTGCACATGTAAATTATTGAATGAAAATGAAAAAAGTATTTCTAAAAATCTAGAAAAGAATAAGCATTTGAAAGAAATTTAATTTAATTAAAAATATAATTTTACTCTATTGAGTAGAATTTTATAAATGAAATTTAGTACCATTATGTTTGAAAATTTGAGTTATATTTAAAAATAAATTAATATTAATGGATAATTTTAATTTAATTAGAAAGTCTATTTATTGTTATAGGTGGAATTTTATGAGACAATGTCTCTTTATATATACTTTTACAATTATATAGGGATATTTTGGTCCATCGAAAAATTTTCCAACATTCACACATTTATATATAGTACAAATATAGATATAGATTTTTTTCACTCTTACAATGAATTTTTTATTTAAAAATAATTATGAAATTTTACTTATTGAATATTAAAATAGTGTCTCTCCTTGTGACATCATAACTAGTTAACCCCATTTGAAATGACTGATTGAATTAATTTAAACCAATCCTATAACCAGATTAATGCTCAAACTGGTTTTCAAAACAAAAATTACAATTACACTTACTACTTACTTGCACAAAAACTCAGAAAGGAATCATGAAAATAAGTGGAAAGAGAGAGGAAAGAAAAAAGAGTGGTAAGTTCTTTTCAAAAGTGGAGATCTTTCGTCCCACTTGTATGTACTAATTTTTTAGTCTGGATCTTCTGTTTGGGCTTTGATATGCTTGAGTACGTGATATGTCATGATCTGAATGTTCTGCTTTTCACTTAAATGATGTACAGATGATCCAGAGCATGACACATCACCCAAGCACCAAGCAAATCCAAGCAGAGGATCCTCATTTCTAATTTTTTGTCCCCTCTCATAAAAATTTACCTTGAAAATTCCACCTTTCAATAAATATTTATATTTAAATTTTTGAAATGAATTTATGTAAAAGAGAATAAAAAAAATGGTACATGAAAGTGGGACAGAAAATCTCCACTCGAATAAACAAAATAAAATAGAATCATGAGACAGATCATCTCGACTCCCTCTTCAACAACTTGAGTTGAAAAATAGTAATTAATTAATTAATATTATTTTGAAAAAAAAAAATTTGCACCTCCCATTATCAAAATTCAACAAAGCCCTGCATCCCATTAAAGTTGACAAAACGGAATCTGATTCTGTTTTTGAAAGATGGGCTTCAGGCTTTAAATACGTGTTTCTCAAGTTGCTAGACTGACTAATCTTTCTAAAATTATAATTACGGGTGGTTTTCAAAAACACACGACAGTCGAGTCATCTACAGCCAAATATGAAAAGTTTAATGCATCAAATAATCATATCTTTGTGGGTGACAGTAATCCGAGCACCTTATCACTTTCTTTTTCTGTGTTGTCAGAAATATCATGCTTATCACTTTGGAAGACTAAGAGAGATTTCTCAGTCATTTCTTAGTGCCTGTTTAGCAACTTCGAAAATTGGATCTGTTGAATCTGATGATGAATTCTGCTCTCTTTCTATTATATAATTTTGATATAAATCAGTTTACAGTTAATTTGAAAAAAAATTATATTTATACATTATTTTCTGAACAAGATTGAACTGATCTATAGAAAAATACACTTACCAAACAGTACTAAATAAAACCAAACAAACTTATCCTCAGCTTGCCAGATTCTTAAATTTGTCAAACACTCCCTTATAGTTCGTTACTGCTTGTTTTATCATTATTTTTACTCTTTATTGATAAAAACACTTGTGTAGCTTTAATATTTTAAAAAATCAATCGTTAGATTAAATATCTTACTTATATAAGTCATATTTACCAAAAATCATATTGATTTAACAGTCAACTTTTAAAATATCTCCCTGTAAAAAATTACAATATTTTTTAAAATATTTAAGTATAATAATTTTTTACAATAATATTTTTCAAATACTATCTTATGAATCTCTGTAATTTTTTACATACACAATCTATGTAAGTAGAAAATCTAATCCAACGATCAGTTTCTCAAAATAAACTCATGCGAGTGTTTTGAAAATGATCCATAGCAAGACCCTTTTTTTATA
>JAESVK010063006.1:9109-23472 GCA_017140935.1 Hamamelis virginiana
TATATATATATATATATATATATATATATATATATATATACATGATTAGAATAAGATGTATTTTTAATATAGGGCAATAATATGTTCAATATGCTTAGGAGTAGTTTTGTTGTGATTTTTTATGAATAAGCATGTTTAGGGTTAGTTTCATTATGATTTTATGTTAGCAAGCATGATAGGATGTCTTTCATATCGATTTTATGTGATTAGATATGTTTAGGGTTAGTTTCATTGTGATTTTATGTAAGTTAGCATGATTAGGGTTATCGTTATGATTTTATGTGAGTAAGCATGTTTAGGGTTAGTTTTTGTTATGATTTTATGTTTAGGATGAGTCTTTTGTTGTTATTTTATGTATGCGAGCATGCCTAGAGTAAGTATTGATATGTTACATATTATTGGAATCTTGTGGTGTTCATTTGATAACCATATGATATTAATTGTTATGTGAATATGTTGATGGATTATTCTTGATATGTGATGAGTCATGAGTCAATTTTTATGCTTTTTATGATTATTTAAACATTCGATATGGATCCGTTGTTTTGAATATATAAATTGTGTACGAGGGAACGTGCAAAGGTAAGATCCTCCCCTTGTGTTTATAATAATCGTTTAAAGCATTCTTTTTTGTTAGTTCTTGATATGTTCTTGCATAGTAATTTAGTCAAGCATGTTAGATTGTATGCTAGGATGTTTATTTGTCATTTTCATGAATTAATAATGATTTTTGGGCTATTTAAAGTGTATATTCAAATCTGTCTAGATTTGAATACATACTTTAAAATGGCTTAATTATCATTTTAAGCCATGTTTTGCATGATTTTGTAGTTTATCTTGTAGTATATTCATGTAGAATGCATGCTAGGTCATTGTCATGATTTTTGTTTCTTCTTTTTAAGGTTTTTAGAATGGTTTAAGGTTCATATTCAAATCTGTCCAGATTTGTTTATGTCCTTAAATCACCTCTAAAAATCATTTTAGGGTCAAATCTAACTTAGAAATATGCCTAGGATCACATAGTAAAATTAGTGTGCATTTAGGAGCATTGTCATGCATTGTTAGAATTAATATCATGCATATTTGTTTGGTTTATTTAATTTCCAGCATGCATTGATTAGCATTTTAGGATCTTAGATTAACTTTAGGGCTAGTTAGAGACCCTAGGATTAGGAAGGTCACTCGATCTTCCCTAGGACTGTCCTTTGTTGTAAAAAATCGATATTTGAATTAAGTATTTTTTTTTTATTTAAGAGTCTATCTTCGAGGGATTTTTTAAAAAGATTTTTATGGAATGAATATGATTTTTATGAAAGATTTTATTGTTAAGTGATTTTTGAAAGAATTTAAAATGTTTTAAGATTTTTATCTTGGGATAAGATTCCCTCAATATGATTTGTTTTATTGAAATATCTTTGAAAAAGATTTTCAATTGGAATTGAATTCTAAAGATAAGAATTATCTAAAATATTTGGATTTTGTGAAAGTCTTTTAATTTGAAATGATTTCAAATAAATAATTTCAAATAAATAAAAACTCTCGAAGTTAGAGTCTTGAATTAAGATTGAAATACTTTTTGATGATGTCGTCGATTACAATAGGAGAGTCCTAGGGTAGTCGAACTACGTGGACTTTGATACTTGCTAGGTAACACTAGTAAGTTATGTAGGCGCTAATAGGGCTCAAGTCCGCCATAGGATACTCGTAGGGTGTCCTAGGTTTTTAGGGTTTGATTGTATATTATTTTTCTTATTATTATTATTATAGTTTATTGCATTTATATCTCTACTTTCATTGATTGATTAGATTATTAGGATAGTCTGCATTAAGGATTTAAATAGCCCAAATAAATTAGAAGTCCTTTAATTAGGGTGAGGTGGGTGCCTACAAGTGAAAGCTTGGAACCTTCCCACGTCGTAAGCTAGCCCCCAGATCCATCTCTGGTTCATAGACTGTCTTTTCATTGAAATGGAATTTGTTTTGTTTTTAAAATAAAACATTTTTATGGTTTCCTTATTCCTCAAAAATAAGGTGGTGACTCCTTGTTTGTTTTCTAAATATCCCTAAATAGATAATAATAAAATAAAAAAGAAATCAAAGAAATCCTAAAGACCTTAGGAGACTAGAGTCATCCTAAGATTGGACTTGCACCCTATTGATTGCCTACGTACCTTACCAATTACTTGATAAGGATCAAAGTCCACGTAGTTCGATTACCCTAGGACTCTCCTATTGTAATAAACCACATAATCGTAGAAATTCTATCTTATCTTGGACTCTAGCTTCGAGAGTTTGAGTTTGATCAAAACACTTGTCATGAGAGATGGAATTTCATTCCATTTTGAATTCTTTCAAAATCACTTTTTAGAATTATTCTCGAAGTAGAATCCTAGGTAAAATAGAACTCTATTCTTATTGTAATTCTTACAACAAAGAAGAGTCCTAAGTGGGGTCAAGTGACCCCCCTAATCCTAAGGTTTCTAGCTAATCCTAGGTTAGTCTAAATACCTAAAACATTAAAATATGCATGCTGAAATTTCTGGAAAATAAATAAAAAATATCATCAAAAGTGTAAACAATGCATGAAAATGTCCTAAATGCAAATCTAAGTTAGCTATGTGAACCTAGGCATTTTTCTAAGTTGATTTTGGCCTAAAAAATGAGTTTTAATGGACTTTTATGTCACTTTAAACCCATGGACAGATTTGAAAGTAATCAAAAAGTGTATTTAAAACCCTAAAATAATGAATAAAAAATAGTAAAAGAATGCACTAAATGCAACCTAATATGCATATTAAAACTATAATCAAAACATAGCATTTAATTATACTTCTCATAATTTATTTAATCACAAGGGAAGAGACTCACCTTTGCATGCTCCCTCGAACACATTTTATATATCAATCAAACACTCCAAGTGATAAAAAATAAACCATGATAAGAATAATACCAAACTTAAAAAGATTAACAACCTAATATAAATGACCTAAACATGCATTCCTATACACTAATAATCTTATCATGCATACTAAATATGAATACCTAATCCTAAACTTTTAATATGGAATGACTAAAGAAGAATAGAAGAAGAGAAACATGCATACATATTAAAAAAATAAACTAGCCTATCGTGCATATTAAAGAAATATGGAACCTAAACTATGCATGCTAACCATGAACTATATCCTATGCATGTATACTAATAATAAACTAAATCCTATACATACTAAGGAAATAAAAACCTAACCTATCATGATTAAAGAAGAAGAAGAAGAATAAAAAAGAAAACTACTAACCTCTTTCTCTGCCTCCTTGCTTCAAGCCTTCTCCTCAAGCTTCAAGCCTTCTCCTCAAGCTCCAAGGACTCCAAGGACCTCAAGGACTTTAAAACTTAAGCTAGAGTGCTATGGGGGAAGCTTGTGCAATTGCCCAAGCCTCTACTCTCCAAGCTAGCTCTCTAAAGCTTATTTCTGTGTGTTGAAAGTGATTTCAGGGCCCTCTATTTTTAGGGAGGCCTGAGTTTGATCAATGGCTGAGTTTAAATCTCCTAGGAATGATCCAAGGGCTCAAAACCAGCCTTCCAAGGTGTTCATACTCATCCAAAAGCCCCTATGGCCGAACTGGACACATGGCAAGGCTTGGAAGAGTCCTAGGCAGGTAAAAGACTAATTATTAACAGTTACTGGGCGAGAGAATGGATGACCGTCCACCCTAGGACGGCCAACCGTCCCCTAGGGACGGCCAACCATCCGGGGAGGGATGGTCATCGATTCTTCAGCTCACATTTGACCTATTTTGGGCCTCTCTCAACCCGTCTCGGCTGTTTTCGGCTTTTCGGACCCGTTCCAAGTCCAAATTCGACGATTCAAGCGCCAAAACGATCGTGATTCTATTCTCCATATTTCCAGAAGAGTTTGAAGTGAAAATGCATTGACCAAATTCAAAGGTTTAGGGAAAAGTCGACCGATTAGCTGTTTAGAGCCTGCCTGGCCCCAATTAGGATTTTAAAATTTGCTAACCGATTGCTTTCGAAATCATTTCTTCTTCTTGAAACAAGTTTTAAAATATTTTAGGAAAGTGTTTTGAAACCTTTAAATACTTTGGTTTAATAAAAATATCGAATCCCGGTCGCTTCCGGTAGAAACCCTAATCTGGGCTTTGAAAGGGCCTTTCAAGCCTCAAGAGCCAATCATGAGCTAGAAAGCTCCACAGACCTTGCCACTGATCAATTTAGCTACAAATACACTTTGAATATCTATGCCAAAGCCTTGAGACCATTCGAGACAAGATCGACGGTCATTCAGGGCTTTTGTGATTCAAATGACCAAACTGCCCTTCAGTCACAAAAGGCCTTACTTTCTGTCAAGCCTTGCTCGGAATGCCATGGAATTTTGAAGGGATGCTCATAGAGTCTCTAAAAACCTAATGCAAAAAGAACCGACTCAATCTGACCTAAAAACACACATGTGAATGACATCTATCTAATTACCCACAAGGGGTAAAACTGGAAACTTAGGGTTTTAACACCCTATTTCACTTTTGAACACAGGCAACCATTCATGACCATACTTATGGTCAAAAATGGATGTCTACAGTTATTGTTTTAATTTCATCCATAAGGACATAAGGTGCGATCATAAAATGCATATCTCAGAAGTGTAGGATGATGACTATTGGTGATTAGATGGAATATGGTGTGCCTTTGCACACCGGATCGGACACATGAAACGGATTGATAACTTCCCACATTTGATATGCTAGCATGTGTAAGGGTGCACAATAAGCACCATGGAGAACAAATCTGATTGGTGGAGTGAATGGACACACCCATTCATAAGGATGTGTCCATTCCCATTGGGTATCATTGGCACCCTTTGGTGTCAATATACACATGGGATATATGGGAGAAATACCCACGTGAATCATTCAACAATTATCAGACTTTCTCTTTGTAGTTCTCTCTCAAACCAACTTGCAAGCATAATCATTTGTGTGATTTCCAGTCTCACGACGAATCAATCACCGTTCTCAGGGACCATCAGTGGTATCAGAGCATAGGTTTTGAGTTTTTGGTTTGATTGTTTTGCAAAAATCACCATGAACAACAAAGGGAAAGAATTGCTATATTCACCGATTCGTAAAAATAATTTTATAAGTTCCTTATCATCACCTATTCTAATGAAACGAAGTTTGCAAGAAGTATTTGGTCAAAATAATTCAAGAACAAAGGCGGATTTCACTGAAAATACTGAAGAAATTGCAGAAAATTCGGTTTTAGCTGAAGGTAGACAACGGACCTGACCCGAATCCAGTACGGATCGCAAACAGGCATCAAACAGGCCTGTCACGAGCTGGCACGCACAGCCCAGCCCATTAAACACGCCCAGCGCTTGTGTCCACGCACGCGGCACTTAACCCGCGTGTCTTGACCGCGAATCCTTCGACCCGCGCCGCTCCAGATCAGGCCCGCTCCGCCCAGGCTTCTCCGGACCTGGTTTGCTTCGCCCGCACCGACTGCGCAGGTGGCATCGCCCGAGCCGCCCAAGCCCATTATTTTAGCCCAATGGAGCCAATTGGGGCCCAATTTAGCCCATTTCCGGCTTGAACTACTGCATTTACTTATTTTAGGTATGTTCAAGCCTCGAACAGTGTTCAATTTACAACGGTTCGAGTTACAAACAGTGTTCCATCTGTACGGAGCACACCAACTTCAGTGTTTTATCAACAAGAAACCAATCCAAGTGAGTATAGACCAATAATCAGACATCTGAAGCCTATCACCTACTTTAGTTGGATTCTTCCACCACACCAAAAGGAGATAAGCTTCACAATACCAGACAGGGCAGCAGTTGAGATTTCAAGTGCTCGAAATATTAGAGGAAATCATCCTCTACGTATTTCAAGGAGGCTAAATAATAGAGGTCAAAGAGAATTTTTTCACAAAAACTTCAATTCTCAAGTAAGGCTTGCTCCAAGGAGAGAGAGGAATCGACCCGGTGATCCATCAAAATACTATCATCGTACTCTGCTCAATAAATACTCTTCTAGGATTGTACGTCCTAGTGACCCGTGAGTCTGTTTTAACTCTTTATTTTATTTTATATATATTATATAATTATAGTAGAAGTTATTTATTACACATGGGTAGTAAGAGTTTATTTGACACAGTTAAAGTAGAGAAACTTAGTAATATTAATTTTCGTATATGGAAAAGAAGGATTTCATACCTTCTCACACATGAAAAGACCTTGTACACAATTACTTCACCTAAGCCTCAAGTTAAAGAAAATGACTCCAATAGTGCCAAAGCAAGTGAAAAGTGGGAGGAGGATAATGCTCTTGCAAGAGCATCTATTCTCAATCACATGCAAGATGACTTAATTCCTCTCTATGAAGATTTCAAGACTGCTAAAGAAATATTATATATGTTGGAGGACAAATATGGGCCCAAATCTGAAACATATATACAACTCCTTTTGGAGAAGTATAATGAAACTCGCATGTCTGAAAATGATAGTGTTGGAGACCATGTTTTAAAATTGGAAATTGTTGCTAAAGATCTCTCCAAAGCCGGGCATGCTATTCCAGATAAAATGCAAGTGTCGACCATTCTCAACAGTCTTCCCAAATCTTGGGATCATGTAGTGACATCTTTGATGTATGGGCAAAGTCAATTAACTATGAATACTTTACCTGCACTGCTGGCCCTTGAGGAGGAAAGAATGATGAGAAGAAAAAGGGAGAAAAGCGGCGGAAACTTGTTAGTTGCTGAAGAATCATCCTCCAAGCAGCATAAAAGGAAAAGACATTGGAAAAAGAAGGGAGAACAGTCAAACAACTTCAAACATATGGGCAAGAAGAAAAAAAAGGCATGTTTTAATTGTGGAGAGGTGGGACACTTCAAAACTAAATGTCCAAAGCAAAGAAAGAATGGAAATAGCAAAGAAGTTGTCTTAACAGTCTCAGAAGCTACGGTTACAGAAACTGATCAAACTCAATGGTGGATTGACTCAGGCGCAACAAGACATGTAACGAAGAATCGAAATAGCTTCATCAATTTCAAAGAAAAGGCACATGGGGATCATAGACTATAGATGGAGAATGATACATATGTTGATGTGTTAGGTGAGGGTGACTGTAAAATTCCTTGTGGAAAGTCAAGTGTTACACTCCAAAATGTTTTACATGCTCAAAGTATAAGGAGAAATCTGGTATCTGTGTCTGTATTAGATAGCAAGGGGTTTGAAGTGCGTTTTAAGTCTGGTTATGTAACAATTGGGGAAAATGGTCAAGTAATTTTGAAGGGGTATAAAGTAGATGATATGTACTCTATTACAAATAATAATAAAAGTATTTCCTATTCTGAGTAATTACATGTCTCAAATTCTAATAGTAATTCCTATCTATGGCATTGTAGATTAGGACACATACATGAAGACAAAATGATTAGAATGAGCAGATTAGGTTTAATACCTCAAGTAAGTTCTATTGATTTTGACATTTGTGAACCAAGTGTTAAAGAAAAAATGACAAGAAAACCGTTTCTAAAGAAATGGCAATCAAAAGACTTACTTGAAATTGTACACTCAGATATATGTGGACCTCTTAGAGTTAAAACACATAGAAACATGGAATACTTTATAACCTTCACAGATGATTATTCAAGATTTGGATATGTCTATCTAATTAAAAATAAATCAGATGCTCTTGAAAAATTTAAAGAGTATAAAAAGGAAGTAGAAACACAATTAGGTAGACCTATTAAAGCCTTGAATAATGATAGAGGATGTGAGTATGAAGCCTTTGATGAATTCTGCAAAGAAAATGTAATGAGACATATTTACACTATGTCTTATACTCCCCAACAAAATGGAATTGCAGAAAGAAGAAATAGAACTCTCATGGACATGACAAGATCTATGATGGCATATGCTGACTTACCTATACATTTTTGGGGAGAAGCTTTATCAACTGCAACATATATTTTGAATAGAGTTAAAACAAAGGCTAAACCACTAACACCTTATGAGTTATGGACAGGAAAGAAACCAGACATTTCAAATCTCAAAGTTTGGGGTTGTAAAGCGCATGTGTTAATTCCTAAACCTCTTAGAGATAAATTAAAAAGTAAAACATGGGAGTGTAAGTTTATAGGATATCCTGATAATGGAAGTGGGTATCGTTTTTTCAATACAGAAAAGGGATTAATAGAAAGCGGAGATGTAGTATTTATGGAAAGTACTGATCTAGTAACTCCTATAGAGCAAATAGTGCTCTTAGAGGATGATCTAAGCATTATTATACCTATTCAAGACTATCCCACAGATGTTTATACATCTCAAAATGAGTCAAATTTAGATGATCATATTCAAGAAACTAAAATTGATACATCACAAATGTAGATGGATCAAACACATGATCATGAAATAAAGAGTACACCATCAAATGAATTAAATACAGATACTCGAATTAGTGGGAGGAAAAGGTCAAGGGAACCATCTCGTAAACTTAAGGACTATTACATCTATAACATTGAAAATATAGAAGATATAATTCAATTAGAGGATAATCCAAGAAATTTCTCTGAAGCCATGAAAGCAAATGATGCAAATCATTGGATGGATGCTATGAAAGAGGAATTAAATTCCATAAAGAAAAATGGAGTATGGGATCTAGTTGATCTTCCAAAGGAAAGAAAAGCTATTGGCTATAAATGGGTTCTTAAGAAAAAGCTTAAATCAGATGGTACTCTAGATAAGTATAAAGCTAGATTTGTTGCTAACGGCTTTACACAAAAGCCAGGGATAGACTTTGTTGATACATATTCGCCAGTGGCAAAATTGATGTCCATAAGAATACTCATGTCTATAGTAGCAAAATTGGATTTTGAGTTGCATCAATTAGACGTTAAAACTGCATTTCTCAACGGAGATTTGAAGGAAGATATCTATATGATTCAACCTGAAGGTTTTGAACTAAAAGGACATGAGGACAAAGTCTGTCAACTAAAGAAATCTCTTTATGGACTAAAACAATCTTCAAGATAGTGGTACTTGAAGTTTCATCAAGCTATTCTAGAAATAGGATATGAGTTAAGTCCATTAGATCACTGTGTATATGTGTGGAAATGCCAGAAAGGACTAGCAATATTATCAATCTATGTAGATGATAAATTATTAGCGAGTAATAATTTAGATATGATAAACAAAACTAAATCATATCTTGGATTCAGATTTGAAATGAAAGACATGGGAGAGGCATCCTATATATGTTTTCGGAATAAAGATTTCTAGAGATAGAAATTCAAGGATATTATATCTGGATCAAGAAAAGTATATTGAAAAAGTGCTTAAAGGGTTTAACATGGAAAATTGTAAACCTATAAGTACACCTGTCTGCAAGGGTTTAAGTCTTAGTAAGACTATGTGTCCTCAAAATGAGCATGAGGCAGAAGAAATGATAAAGATCCCTTATGCCCAAGCAGTGGGTAGCCTCATGTATGCGATGACAAGTACAAGACCTGATATTTGTCATGTAGTAGGATTAGTAAGTAGATATCAATCTAATCCTGGGAAGGAACATTGGCAGGCAGTTAAAAGAATATCCCGATACTTACAAGGCACTAAAGGTATGAAATTATGTTTTGGTTTAAGTGATCTAGAGATAATTGGCTATTGTGATGCAGATTTTGCAGGTGACATGGATGATCGAAAATCAACAAGTGGTCATGTCTTTATGTTTGGTGGAACAGCTGTTTCTTGATTAAGTAAGAAACAAGGTTGTGTGGCAAAATATACCATGGAAGCTGAATATATAGCATGCAGTACAGCGGTAAGTAATGCAGTATGGCTTAGACGTTTTGTTGATAGTTTAAAATTAGATATAATAAGTAAGCCAGTAAATGTGTTTTGTGATAACAAGTCCGTTATCTCATTAATAAAAAGTTGAGCAAATAGTTACAAAGGCAAACACATTGATGTAAATTACCACTATATACAAGATATAGTGGAGAGGGGTGAAATTAAAGTCGATTATATACCCTCAGGAGAGATGGTGGCTGATCCAATGACCAATGGATTAACTCTGGATAAATTCAGAGAACATGTGACTACAATGGGATTAAAGTATATATAAATATTGCAGTCGGATGGCATTGTTAGATGGATCTCAGGGACGCTTGAGAAGAATAACATAATGCAACTCTATCTGATAGAACAAATTGGGGATATTGGTCGGAGAAAAGATAGAGGACACTAGCGAGGTAACTAGATCATGATAGAACAATTTGATTAAAAAAGGTTCGCTATAAGGTATCAAATTGAGTCTACATGGTACTTGGGCGCGTAGTGTAAAAAGTCGTCAATAATGACTGGGTTGTGAACAATTTTTTTCCAGACATGGAGTATTGGTGCCATTCACTTGTTAAAAAGTGTTAATGAAGTCGTCTGGATTATGTTATTTTGACATATGACATATAAGGAAAGGACGTGATCAGATAATTATGCGCATATAAAATCATATCATAATCTGATGTCGATCTAAAGAATTTAGATGAGAGTTGGAATGAAAATGAACAACCAAGAATAATGGTGTTCATAAACTTACCAACTGGCTCAAGTTATCTATAAAAAATTTTCCATTCTAATCAAGTGGGAGTTGATGACTATTGGTGATTAGATGGAATATGGTGTGCCTTTGCACACCGGATCGGACACATGAAACGGTTTGATAACTTCCCACATTTGATATGCTAGCATGTGTAAGAGTGCACAATAAGCACCATAGAGAACAAATCTGATTGGTGGAGTGAATGGACACACCCATTCATAAGGATGTGTCCTTCCCATTGGGTATCATTGGCATCCTTTGGTGTCAATAAATACATGGGATACATGGGAGAAATACCCACGTGAATCATCCAACAATTATCAGACTTTCTCTTTGTAGTTCTCTCTCAAACCAACTTGCAAGCATAATCATTTGTGTGATTTCCAATCTCACGACAAATCAATCACCGTTCTCGGGGACCATCATAGGATTATTGCTTGCAGAGAATATGAAACCTATTGTCCGAACAATGATTTTGTCACAGACTGCTTCATAATGGACATTATCCCGAATGAATCGTTGAATTGTAGTATAAGTTATTGAATCAATGAATCATTCCCATCTATTTGGATCTTAGAAAGATCAAAGTAAAAAAACATGTGAAGCTTCTGCCATATGAATCATATCATGCCAGAAAACAAATGTTTCGTAGAATTCAACTCAGGATCAAATCTCATTTTATTCCTCCAAATTCACCAACTCTTATAAGTTTCATTTATGAACAATGAAAGTTAATTTAAATCAAAGAGCTAGGCTCTGCCGAAGACTTCTGCTTCATAAGGCGTGGTCCTCTAAAGTTATGCTAACATCTTACATAGTTGGGTTCTTTAATTATCTTGTTCTTAATTATTTTAATTCCACAAGAAAATTGCAAGATATATATATCTATCACAAAATTAAAGCCTTTAATTCAGGATCCAACTTTGTTTTGTTTTATTGATTGATCAAGTTCAACAATATTCTGTCACAAACTTAAGCCTTGTACAAAATTACTTCACAAAGTAAGTTTAGAAGAGCTATTGATGAACACTGCTTTTATATATCTTCATAGAAGAACTTCTTAAAAGCCTCCATATGCTCTACCTGCAAGCACAGTGCAGCAATGAAGGATCCATCTTCATCATGCCCAGGGAGTAAAAAACATTTCCCATCAGATCCAATTGCTCCAGGACCCATGTGAATCTCCTTTCCCCACCCAAAATCTGCACCATAGACTGGAAGATCCACCCAGCTTGTGACGTCAAAATTTGGGTTCCCAAAAAAACCTGGACTATGAGAATTTCTGAACTTCCATACATCTGCTTGGCTTTTCACATAAGTATACGAGGATCTTATATAATCATCTGTTCCTTTATATAATGCTTCTCGTATCTTACTTGAAGCATAGGCTAATGGTTTTGACAGTAAATCTTCGGTATTCATCATCGCTGATGTCGGGAAAAGTGCGTTTCCGAAGTACCATTGTGGAAATGGTGGCTGCATGCGGTTTCGAATATTCATGATAATACGTAGTCTTGTTAACTGCTGGCTTTCGTGACGGCGTGCCTTGCTTGCGCACCTCCACATATGGCCAGCTACGGCCTCGTACCTAGTGGGAAAAAGAGAAAGGCAGAGGCATTATTTTCTACTATGACATACATTTTATCATTAATTGATGTGGATCACATTACTTGAATCTTCCATAGTTTTATTGTTATTAGAATATCTCTAATAGGGAACTTTAATTTGGGCCTTTCATTTCTCTATTTGGGAGTCTTGCTGGGAGCTCTTTCCATATTTGATTCTATTGTATTCCAATAGAGAATTTTCATGTATATTTAATACCATTATGTTCTAATAGGCTTTTAATTTGAGGGAAATTTGAAATTAGGACTCTTTGGAATGAGATGACATTGTTAAAAATATTTTCAAATATGAAAGTCACTGATACCATTGCTAAATTTAGGAGCATGGATGGTAGCCCATCAAAGTAAGTAATTTTTTTTTCTTCCAAATTGTCAACAATGTCAACTTTAAATGAAAGTCCATGAAAGATGCTCTCAGTAATTGAAAAAAAAAAAAAAATGCTAAGCAGGCCAAATTTTAGTTGAAACGCACAGAATTCAAGACTGTGTTAATCCGACACATCTTTTGGTTTGAAAATTTTGATCTAAAATTTGGTCCATCTAGCATTACTCTGAAAATAAACCGTCATTATTTCTATCAAGCAATCACAGTATGTCATGTGAGATGCACTGTACCTAGTATAGGGATGACCATTTTTCTTGAAGAAACTCTGCTCCTCATTAGCCTTGTATTTCAGCTTCTTAATTTGTTCATTGCTCAGCTTTAACATGGCGACAATAGTTTCCTTCTTCCGCTCCTCCATATCATCTGCTCGGCCAATCAAGAGTGGTGGAGGACTAAATTCAGGGTGATCAAACAGTGGCAGAACCAAATTTTGCCCCATTTGCAAAACTGTTCGATCAAGAAACGGTGGGTTATTACAGTCCTGGCCCCTCGCAATCTTCGCCCACTCGCCCACAAAATGAAGCGCACTAAATCCATCTACAACAATATGAGATACAGCCAAGCTGAGACTGATGCCGCCGCAGCTAAACTTGGTGACTTGAGCAAAAAGCAATGGCAACTCATTGATTGGTGTTTTATAGTCAATTGGAGGGATAAGAGCTCGGATCTCTGGGGTCGGTGCGAAATCAGGTCCGAAGTCGTCGATTTTAGCTTCGGACTCGGCTTCGAGGAACCGAGCCCCCATGGCATTGTAGTCGAGCTCAAGCCGACTTCTCCCAATCCAGTGTAAACGGCCGGCAAGCGGGTAGAATATGACCAATGCCTTGCTCAAAGAATCTCGCAAAGTGTTTGTTGCAGATTCGAGTGATTCGTCGGCTGCTCTGTAAAAGTAGACTGTAGGTGTGTGAGTTAAAGAGCGAGTTTGATCACTCTCTGGTAAACTCATGCGACCAATAGGTGTTTGCCTCGCCGGTTTCACTGTGTATGAGCCTTTTACTTTTAGGTTCACCATCTGCTAGCTAGAGAGAGAGAGAGAGATGCAGGTGTAGACATCCATTTTTGACCATGAGTATGGTCATGAATGGTTGCCTATGAATAGATGTGAAATAGGGTGTCAAAACCCTAAGTTGCCAGTTTTACCCTTTGTGGGTAATTAGGTAGAGGTCATTATCACATGTAAGTTTTTAGGTCAGATTGAGTCGGTTCTTTTTGCATTAGGTTTTTAGAGAGTCTAGGAACATCCCTGCAAAATTTCATGACATTCTGAGCCAGGTTTGATAGAAAATAAGGTCTTTTGTGACTGAAGGGCAGTTTTGTCCTTTGAATCACAAAAGCCCTGAATGATTGTCGATCTTGTCTCGAATCACTTCAAACACTTCTTAAAACATGGAGAATCGAATCACGATCGTTTTGACGCTTGAATCGTCAAATTTGGACTTAAAACGGGCCCAACGAGCCTGCATGTAGTGTAGAATAATGAAATTCACTCTGTCCCACATCGGAAAAGTGAAAAGCTTGATATAGCTTTGTGAACCTATAAATAGAGGACCCTGAAATCAGTTACAACACACAGTATAAGCTATAGAGAATTAGCTTGGAGAGTAGAGGCTTGAGCAATTGCACAAGCCTCCCCGATAGCACTCTAGCTTAAGTTTTAAAGTTTTTGAGGTCCTTAGAGTCCTTGGAGAGAAGGATTGGAGCTTGAGGAGAAGGCTTGAAGCAAGGAGGCAGAGAAAGAGGTTAGT
>JAESVK010063010.1:1547-13573 GCA_017140935.1 Hamamelis virginiana
GACATCAGAGATAAGAAAATAGATGAATTGGAGTTGAAAATCAAGTTAATGAGAAAGGAACATATGGAAAGCATTGATGATTTTAAAGCTTTGTTGTTGTTGAGAGATAAGATGATTGATGATCAAAGAGATATAATTTCTGATCTGACAAAAAAGCTGGAAAAACCTCAAGGTAATGTATGATCTACAATTTAGTTTATTGATCATTATATTTAACTTACATTTCATAAAGGAACATTAATTCATATTTGTCTTAATATTTTTTTGATATGTATACCTATTTAAGATGATTTTTGGTGATAGAGAACTTTGGTCTTATAAAATTTACCTGAACTATGCATAACTGACAAATGAGTAAAATTGTATACATTTAATTATGAAGACATGTATACATTAATGAAAATTAGTTGTGTGATGGTAATGAATACTTTTTGCATTAAAATTTTCACCCTTCAATACTTGAAATTAGGTTTGAGAAATTTGGGTTGTTTGAGATTTGTATAAAGGATAGAAGGGTTAGGGGATGTAATATGAAAGATTAATAATAGCTGAAGTGATTTTTTTTTTTTACCCATACATATCTAATGGTTAGGGTAATCAAACTTTTTGATAGAGGACAGTAATATGATGTTATGTGTTGGTTAATTTGGGATATTTATGTTTCATGTATACATATAAACATCCTATTAGAATTGAGCCTTGAGTTTTCATATTTCATATAATGCCTTGTATAACATGTATACATGAATGCTTATGCACGTTATTACTTATATGAAACAGAAATTATTTCACAGTTTGGAAATTTGGACAATGTCATTGAAAGTATGAAAAAGAAACAAAAGAAGGGGTGATGTAGTGGTGATGGTTGTGGTGGGTGGTGCTTTTCCATGGTTATAGTGGTAGTGGTTGTGGTGGTGGGTGTGGTTATGGAGGTTGTGGTAGGTGGTATACAATTATTATAAAGTATATTTTAACATGTATACATGATGGAATGTGTCTGTGAACAATGCATATTTAACTAATAATTAATGTATCTTAAACATGTAGAAATGTTAAAATATTGGTTGTGTAATGGTTATGTATACTATAGTATAAATATTCTAACAATTTTATAATTGATATAAGATTTTAGGAAAAAGGTAAGTTTGTGATTTGAATTGAGGATAAAAGGGTTATGGGATATTTATACTATAGAGGACTGTAAAATGATATTAGCTTAAGTAAAAATTTACATACTTATGGTTATTTTGATCCGTATATCTATATTAATGAGCACATGGTTAGGGTAAGTAAACATTTTTATAGAGGACTGTAAGATGATGTTATGTGATGGTTAATTTGCCAAATTTATGTTTATTACATACATATAAACATTCTATTTGGATTGAGTCCTGAAATTACATAAATCCTAGACTGCCTTGAATTCCATGTATACATGAATGTTTATGCATGTTATTATTTCTATCAACCAGAAACTCCTTCAGAGATTGAAGATTTGGACAATGTCAATGAAAGTATGACCAAGAAACAAAAGGTGTCAAGTAATGAAGATAAGAAGAAAGAAGCGAAGACAGTGACACCTTCATCCCTTGTTAAAAGAATAAAGCAAAAAGAGCGTAAAAATGTGGAGTTGAAGGATTTTACATATGAAAAAAATAGAGGAAAACAACATAAGAGGAAACAAAGTCCTCAATCAGGGAAAGAGCTCGCAGTTATAGAAAAACAACCAGAACCAATTGACATAGATGAATCTGAAGATGATGTCCATGGAAAAATAAAAGAAAAAAAAACAGTTCCGTTTGTGCTTACAACCGCAATTGCAAAGTTGTTGAACCAAAGAGTACGGGACAAGCTTAAGAATATATATAAAGAAGGAGGGTTGATGTAAGTTATTTCACAATCATATTTTGAAAATTTATTGAATTAGGAGTTTAGATGCTTACATAATTAATTGTGCTTTATTATTGTGTCCAAACAGGTCCACAGTCTGGTCAGCAGGATCCAATGAAGTGATCATTTCATTAGAGGATATCAATTTCCTATTGCGAGAGAGTGAATTATCAAACTTTGTAAGTTATGAAGTTGTAACTTAAAGCATTTTTATGAGAACGAAACCATATATGACAACTTTTCATATTAACTGAAATGTTGTTGAATTTTTGAAGGTAATTGATGCATACGCAAGACTGTTGTTTGACAAGCAAACAGATTTGGATAATCAGCAAGGAAACCTGTTGAATAAATCTTATTTTTTTCCTTGCTTCTCTTTGGTAATGTATACTTTATTTTCTGATTTATTTATATTCATTCATAGAAATCTAATATGATATATTTGTGAATAGGATATGTTTGATATGAAGAATAAGGATAGGGAAGAACATGCAGTAAACAGACATTTGGAAAGAGCAGCGAAGGGGTTCGACTTATTGTTTTTCCCTTTGAACCACAATAACTTCCATTGGACACTTTTACTCTTTGATAAAACCAATGGAGAATGGTATCATTACAATTCTTTGTTGCCAAGAACAACTGGAACAAGGGACACTTACTTTGAGAATTGTGGGACTGTGGTAAGAATAATTACATTACTGTGTATACATTTCCAAAATTTTTATTTAAAAAAGATAAGTGTCATGTATGATTTATAAATTTTTTATTTTAACTGTACAGAAATTTTATGTTGAAGACTTCTACAATTGTCATGATTCTGAAGAGCTAGATGGAACAAAGGAGTTTTTGCCAATTTTTAATGAATTTAAAAATCCGCAACAAATATTTGGATCGTAAGTATATTTTTTGTTTTACACTTGTAGTCTACGAATGTATACATGAAAAATTCATAAATGACATCTTTTTTTTTTAATTAGCTTCATATATGTAATTATATTTCAACATTTTCAGGTATACAGTTGTGATGCATATATGTATGCATAAATTTATCATATTTCAATATATTTTATGATGTATTACTGACTTATTATGCTTTTCATAAAATTGTTTAGGTTGGACTGTGGAGTGTTCGTGTGCATGTATATGAAGTATTTAAGTGAACATGGACATGGGGAAGAGAGAGGTGTTGTGTTCAATGCTAATTCAACAAATATGCCGGAACCAACTACACGAACCATACTACCTGAAAAGTTCTCAATTACAGAAGTGCGCAAGTTTCGAGCTGAAATGATAAGTACATTTGTTGAAGATCCATTGAGATCTTGGCCAGCACACAAGCTCAAGAGGACAGAACATAGATCTACAGATGATGATTTTGCTTAAGTCATAGACTTGGATGAATTTTTAGTTTTTTACTTAATATAAATTGACTGAAAAAAT
This sequence comes from Hamamelis virginiana, assembly GCA_017140935.1. Classification (NCBI taxonomy): domain Eukaryota; kingdom Viridiplantae; phylum Streptophyta; class Magnoliopsida; order Saxifragales; family Hamamelidaceae; genus Hamamelis; species Hamamelis virginiana. The sequence continues at coordinate 4,878 of JAESVK010063010.1, forward strand.
AATATTTGTCTGTTTTAACAATTTTTTTTTTGTGATTTAGTTGGTTGGTGTTAAATGTGGATATGAAAATTTGGTATTTTGTGATATTAACCATATGGGTTAAATAGGCATTTTCTATCATTATGATTGAAACCCTTATTTCTCCATATTACTGATTTGGGGTTTTTATGGTATGAGTGTAAAAATTTGGAATTTGATAATCAAAATGCATAATGATGCCAAAAAATGCATAGTATATACACACTTTTAAATTCAGATCCGTTTACATATCAAATAAGTAATAGTATACATTAAAAATTGACATAAACTTGTGCACATTATTTTTTGTTTAAAAAAATGACCTTCTCCTCTAATGAATTTGTGCAGTATATTGAATACTGCCAAATCAATGCTTTGGTCAATGCACCATGTATACATGAGCCTCATCAAATGCCAAATAAGCAAAAAAATCACTTGACCCTACCTTACTAATCAACCCTAACCATCTCATAGAATTATCGTAAAAATCAGGTTTCAATTGACATGAAAATACATGTTTAATTCGTAAAAAAATGATAAAGTATCTTAAAAACCCATAATATGTAATAGTTAACGGCTAAAAAAAACAAACTTAAAATAAGATGTTTTAAAACCAAACCACAAAATTAATGAAAACCTATCATCAACCATAATTGAATGTATACAGGACTAATATAATGTAACTTTTGAGGCCAAAACCCAAAAATAAGATACATGGATATATATGCAAGACAAAATGCAAATAATGTTAAAAAAATAAAATTATTTATTGGCAAATAACATTAAAAATTCATACATAAATTGCTCAAAATTCATTGATCAAACAAAGGCGCCCTACAAGTTTTCCTGTTGTGGTTTCCTGATTTGTCACATCTCCCGCATGTAATATTTCTAACATTCTCGCCTCTGGAACGAAACCTCCTCTTCTTTGGCCTACCAGGCTGTGTTTTACTGTTGGGTGGACGTATAAATTCTTCATTGCACGACCAATATAGTTGACCAATGGATGGCACGGGGTAAATTGTCTCCGCATAAACCTCACGATATGTGGAAACATAAAAAAAAGGATCTACTAAATCATCCAAGCTTTTTCCACTTTTCTGAATGGCAACGGCTGCATGTGAACAAGGAATACCATTCAATTGCCATTGGTAGCAAGAACAAGTACGCCTCCCTATATCAACCATGACTGATGGAAATGAGCACACCTCATAAACATCAAGATTTGCAACTTTAACTTCCCATGTCCTACCTTCCTCAAGATTTTTTTTGCAATTTCTCCACAATAATTGGACATACAACAGAATTCCAACTCAATGACTGTTTTCTAGAATCCGCTAATTTCACCATTATTTTTGAACGAATTGTATCAACTAGCTTCATCACAGGCTTGTCTCTCGCTTCCCCTATGAACGCATTGAACGATTCAGCAGCATTGGAAGTCATCTCCCCATATCGTTGACCTTCAAAAAAGGCATTGGACCAGTGCTTAGGGTTCTGCAAATTATTCAAGAAATGATTAATTTTTTCTTTGCAACGGTATGCCTTCAAAGTTTCCATATGTTGATTAAACGAATCAAGTGTTGGCGCATATGCACAATCTCCAAACTTGGATACGATCGCTTCCTTTGATTCACCCTTAATCTTTCTTAGTTTGTCTCTTAAATTGTTCTTCAAGTGAACAATACAAAATGCATGGTGACAGTCAGGCCACATTCTAGGGACGGCTTCAACCAAACCTCCATGCCTATCAGAAACAATGGTGTACACCCGTTCGTCATCTATGATTCTTCGAAGGTTTTCAATAAACCAAGACCAATTATCGTCATTTTCAGCATCAACAACTGCAAATGCCAAAGGAAATATACCTGCAAATGAAAAAAAAGATTTATTTAAATAAAATGAAAAAATACTTGTATCTCAAATTTAATAATTATTATCAAATATTTAGTATATATTGCAACTGAGACATATATACATGCGGAAAATTATCAATAACCAAGTCTACATAGTAATTAAAAATTTTAAAAATATATATAAATACCATTATTCCCGTCCTTGGCGGTTGCGGACAATACCATGCCTTTGTATTTTCCTTTCAAAAATGTACCATCGATGAACAACATTGGCCTACAATTGTTAAAACCATATATACATGCATAGAAGGTAAAAAATAATCTCTTAAAACGTGTTTCATTTTCATCCAACTCAAGTTTAAAGAAACTTCCCACATTCTTTCGAGATGCTTCGTCAATGTACCACCGTAACTCGTTGAATGAAGTTGACTCGTCCCCAAATAAAACACATTTAGCCTTTTCAAGACCAGACCAAGCTACACGATATGTAGCATCAATCCCATAGTCCGATCTCAAGTACTTCAAAACAGTAGTTGGACTTATGTCAGGAGTGACTCGAACTATATCAATAATGCACTCACACACAAGGTCAGCGGAAACTCTCCTATTCTTGTTGGTAAGAATATACGTTCCACATGTATGAACTTTGTTCATCGTCTTGATTTGGATAATCTTGTCCCCTTCTTCACCGGAGCAATGAATGCGCCATTTGCAGTTTCTTTCCTCACGTAGAGCACATTCAACAGTGATCCTCCTAGGCTCGTTTTTCACAAATTCATAGTCAAACCCAAGCTTGACAGCAAATTTGCAAAGAGTAGAACGAAATTCATTTGCACCGCTATCAAAACATTGTCCGACATCTTTAATACCAAAAGCCCAATGATCGGATAAAAGAGGTTTTTTTCTTGTGAGGGCAATAATTTGGTAAACGATCAACCTCAGGTACAATTGGCGCACAAGTGTCAATGAACTCTGAATGGGAAACTACAGAAGACGAATTTCTCTCACTGTTATCATCTAAAACAATATCAGTAATCACAGTTACATCAAAGGTTGAAATCTGCATATGTGAAGCTACAAACAGCAAGTTATCCAAATCATCATCGTCATCAAGCATGCAGTTATCATGACCCGGTAAAGAATATTTCAGTTTGATAGAAAAACGATCAAGATTGCACCATTTCATACATAAATGGTCAACTAACTTCCCATGACTTGGTTCGACTTTGTCAACCCGGAATAATGTGGTCTTGGAAAGGAATTTACATAAAAGCAAAATTGACGTATTCAAATCCATCTGAAATAACAAATAAAAAATCAACAAGTGTATTAAAAAAAAAAATATCCGGAGATGTATACATTAAACTTATATGAAAGTTATCATAAATTTAACAGCATAATATATGTATACGTGGAGTGATTTATGTATACATCAATGAATATATCGATCTTATTTAAAGATTTCATTATTTATAAATATAGACATGTATGTATACATGTCTATATTTATGTATACGTCAATGAAAATTAATCACCAGACAACGTAAATGTTTAGTATATGTATACAATATAAGAAATTGTATTGTAAACGATCAAACCTGAAAGTAGAAAAAAAAAAATGAATCTATTATTAATGTATACATTTAATAAGCAGTCCATGTTTTAAAAAAGAATTTATAGAAAAGTTTGTATAGGTCTCTGTTTTTTGTAACCGAGACCCTGTTTTCTAATTAGGTGATCAATGATCAAAAAATCTTAAAAAATGATCAATATATTCATGTTCTGGAGAATAAGAGATGATAGAAATAATAAAGGAAGTTATTAACTTAAATCTACAAATCTTATAGAGCATAAAAATATAATAAAGGAAACAGAAACTTAGATTTACCTGAACTGTAAATCCTGCCGGAGAAGAATGATGAACGGAGTCAATTATATAAATTGACACCAGAGATGTTTAAAGCCTGGAAAAAAATGGAACTAACAAAAACAATATCCTGTAAACAATAATCTGCACTCTAAGATTAATATAAAATGCTAAGAACTTTGGAATCAAAAAAATCGTTAGATTGAAATGAAAAATATAAACCGGAAAAAGCGAAAAGGAATGAACACCGGCTGATGATATCCCGTTCAAAATGTATACCCCAAATTCGAATTCAAAAAAAAAACTTACCATATCCAACAAAACAAAAAGATACCGGCTGAGATTAAGAGATTTGAATTCAAAAAAACTTTCTATATCCAAATAATTAGCTGCATAAATTTCAAATAAATGCCCATCATTAATATGGAAAATTTAAAAACTTGCTAAAAAGAAGGAAGGGGTATAATAGACAACTAGAATTCAAAGTTGACTCCGAAATTGACCTGTAGGGGGGGATTGGTATAGATTCAAGTTCATTGGGCTTCTTGATAAATAAGATCCTACATAGGGGGTAATTGATCATTTTCCCAAAAAATAATGGCCTAATGGTTATGGTGTCTGGATTGCATTGTATGAATTGTCATTGATCTCTCTCTCTCTCTCCCTCTCCCTCTCTCTCTTATGAACATTTTTTTTTGTATACTGAATTTTGGACGACTTTGGACAGGCTGATCAGTTTCCAATTGTATATTACTAGGCTGAAATGTGAGGAACATTGAATATCTTATAAGTTGTATTTTAGATGAATTGATTTATAAAGAAATATTTGTTAAATTAATGGCTTAATTTACAAAATTTGTTTTCAATTTTTCCGTTTTTTAGCCAATCAAATTCGTAGCCAAAATGTTTTCAAAAAAGATTTTTAAACCACATTTGAATTCTTATAATGGATAGTTGAATAACATTTTTTATTCTTATTTATGGGAACTCCATTATTTTTCAATTGAAAAACGGTCCCATTGAGAACAACAAATTATAAAATTATACATTTTTTTCACTATTATTACATTATTTTTTTAAAAGTCAAGTTTCCCCTCAATTCCTCAATCTCAACACATTTCCTAAAATACCATCATATAAAGTTATTAAAACGCTCAAGTAGGGCTCGTGCTCTCCTCTAATAACAATTAAAAAAATCATAAAATTAAAATTTTCTAAGAGTAAGCTTCCACTTCCTATTTTATGCTTTTAAAGGTAAAATAAATAAAAGTTTTTTATATTTTCTATAGTACAAAATTTTGATAGTTACTTTTAAAAGTTGAGGAAGCAAAAATTTCTTACTATCTCAATTTTTAAAGTCACTACCAAAATTTTCGCACTCAAAACTTTCATCTTTTTACTTTTAAAAGTAAAAAAAACAAGAAGTAGAAACTATTCCAAACGGGCCTTAAACTTATTCAAACGGGCCCTAAAATAGTTTCCTATAAAATCATCATGTCAGCATTTTAATTTTAAGAGGGGCTATTTGCAGCCCACCTTTTACTGAAGGCAGTCCATTTTCTAAGTACAACCCACCCATTTGTATTTTTACTAAAGGCAGTAAAATAAAAATTTAATTAATATACCTATTTTACCCTTTTATTAAATACAACCCATTACATAATAGAAATACTATAAGCAACCCATATTAACCCCAACACCATATTACCCCAACACCAAACCTAAAACATATTACCCTCAATATTTTTGTCTTAGGTTTGTTTGTATATTATTGGTAAATATTATATTTGGATTAAACCTGCTTCAAAACATTAAAAGTAGCACTATATAGCTATTAATGGTGTGATGGTGTTACGAAAACAACTCATATTTCGATCGGAAAATAGAAAAAAAAAAAAAAAAGAAAAAAAACCTGTGTTCGTGTTCGTGTTCGTATTCGGCCCGGTAAGTCCAAATGTGAAGCTTTAGTATTCGGTAAGCCAACACCGAATATGAAGTTTTAATATTCGGTAAGCTAATGCCGAATATGTAGGTTTAATATTCGGCAATTACATATTCGGCATTAGCTTGCCGAATATTAAAGCTTCATATTCGGTGTTGGCTTACCGAATACTAAAGCTTCACATTCGGTGTTGGCTTACCGAATACTAAAGCTTAATATTCGGACTTACTAGGCCAAATGCGAACACGAATACAATTTTTTTTTTTTTTTTCGATCGAAATTTGAGTTTTTTTCGTAACACTATCACACCATAATGGTTATAGAGTGCTACTTTTCATGTTTTGAAGCAGGTTTAATCCAAATATAATGTTTGCCAATAATATACAAACAAACCTAAAATGAAATTGTTTGGGTAATATGTTTTAGGTTTAGTGTTGGGGGTAATGGGTTGCAAATTGAATTATGTCTTGTATTTACACTTGGGGCATTCTTGGCATTTCAAAATTTTTGTTTTGTATAGTAATGGGTTGCCTAAAAACTTAGTAGGCTGCAGTTAGAAAAGGGTAAATTTGAAAAAATAAAAATTTTAAATGGACTGCCTTTAGTAAATGCTATGCTGCAAATAGCCCATTCCTTTAATTTTATAGTCAAGTTTCCCCTCAATCTCAACACATTTCCTAAAATACCTTCATATAAAGTTATTAAAATGCTCAAGTAGGGCTTGTGCTCTCCTCTAATAACAATTAAAAAAAATCTTAAAATTTAAATTGCCTAAAATAGTATCCTATAAGAATTTTATAAGTAAAAATGATTCAGTCAGCATTTGTTGATTTTATTAAAGTCATCAAATACTCTATAACTGTTAGATCTCGGCCATGGAGTCAGATCTAACAACTATGGAGTGTTTGTTGACTTTATTAGAGTCAGCATTTGCTGACAAGATCATTACTCATTTTATAAGTTTGACTATTGAAATTCTAAAAATTATTTATAGCAAGAAATAAAATTTAAAATTATTAAAAAAAATTATAGAAATAATAATAAAAATCCTCGAGGATTGCTAATATATTGTCCAGATTCCTTATTGGAAAATTCCATTTGTCCATCCTTTTTGTCCTTCTTATTTGTTCTTTCTGGTGCATCTAACCAATTTGCAACAGGTATTTCGAGAAACCGACCTTTGGATTTGATGCTCCACTTATATGTATCATGAATGCAAAAAATCACATTGATCCGGTGGTCAGTTTTTGCAATTTTGACAAAAATTACAAACAATAATGAAAAAATTGTGAAAAACCGTCATAGTCCATATTTTGAAAAACAGACTTTGTGATTTTTTTGCATTCATGATACGAATAAGTGGAGAATCAAATTCAACGGTCGGTTTCTTAAAATAACTGTTGCAAGTTGGTCAAATATACTAGAGAGAACAAAGAGAGAGGACAAATGAAAAGAACGAATAGGATTGTCCTTCCTTATTACCCATCGGTAGTATAACTTTTGTTCTTTTTCTTTAGGTTCTTACTGTGAGAACAATGATTTTTTAATTTAATTTGTTCTTTTTCTTTATTGGGTTAATCTTACTTTCGCTTTTTTTTTTCTTATCGTATATAACAAGACAAGCATTTAAGATAGAAAGGCTTCAGCAAGGGCATAACACTATTTTGCTTACTGCGCGCATAAAGTAATCTTCGAAAAGAAAAGGAAAAAAAAACTTGAATCCCACGTTTTACATAATTTTCGTTTTCCTCAATTAAACAAAAATTAAAAGATCCTTGTAAAAATGGCTTTGATATGGTACAAAAATAAAAAAAAGCAATTTAAAAATTAGATTAAATTTAATAATTTTTTTTTAAAAATTATTATTTTATAATTATAAAAAAATATTTAATTTAATCTAATCCAACTATTCGTTTTTGGTCTTTCAAAGCCAAATTTTTTTATCATTGTTTTGGCTAGTTATAGTAAAAATGGCTAATCATTTAGCTAAAGTCCGGTGCTCCAATACATATGAACTATTTTTCTCTCTCTCACTCTCACCAAGCATAATTCTCTGAGCATTTATTGTATCTTGAAGATAAATGGCTAGAGCAAAAGGTTTAGCCTAATTTGACTATGCTTTTGGCTTAACCAAAATTTGGAGGGATGTTTGGCTAATGCATAGCACCTTGCAAATGTGAATTTTTAGTGTTAAAAAAAAAAATAAAAAATCATTTAGCTAATGTATTGGAGTTGCTCTTAGGCTCCCATAATATATATGCATGTGTGTAACATTTGATATGGTGTGAGAGTGGTTGTGAGTAACATTATAATTTTATCAATAGAAATTATATTATTTTCGAGTGTTCCCATTTGTACTCTACAATATTAGGCACATTAAAGATTGATTTAATATTTATTAGAAATTTCTAGAATATTAATGATCGACTTTAACTTTATTCTTTTTCTTTAGGTTCTTACTTTCACTTTGTCTTATCCTAAATAATAAACAAGACAAACATTTTTTCATGATAGAGTTCCATCTACTCGACTCGATCATAATAATACTTTTCTTACTTCCTAAAAGTAATATTCTTTGAAAAGACAAGCTAGGAAAAATAACATTGAATTCTACATTTTACATAATTAATTTTGGTTTTCCTCAATTAAACTAAAATTGAATGAAAATTCTAAGATTTAATTAAAATTGTGCCTTTCCTCTTTGTTATCAATGATTGTTTAGTAATCAATGATTGTTTAGTAAGTCTCATTTTTGTATAAAATTGTTTAACTTTGTATAAAATACTAGGTATCACATCCGGAGTTTGCTCATCGGTTCTACTCTGATTAAACGGCATTAGGTATCGATTCCGAAATTGTCAGAGGACAGACCGAGAGGATTTATCCTCGTATAAAAAAAAAAAAAAAAATGCTAGGTATAAACACATTTGATGTAGAGATAGGGTAATCTAAAATCCAACAATACAGGCTGAATATAAACTCATACATTAACCCATGTGTGAACTTCAACAAA